>PVIU01026684.1:0-21618 GCA_004026605.1 Ondatra zibethicus | reverse complement strand
AAAAGAAAAGAAAAGAAAATGCTCTCCCAGCCTCAGCCTCCAGAGCAGCTGGGTCTGTAGATGTGAATCACCACACTCTGTTTTGGTACAGAAATAGCAAGCAAGTGTGTATCGCCACAAGACTCCCTCAGCCCATGTGCTGAACTAGAAAGTAACTTTAGTTTGTTCCCAGTCAGTAACAACTGTATTGTCTCTTAAGAGGAAAACAGGGGCCGGTCGGTGGGGTTGGTGGTAGCACATACCTTTAATCCCAGCACTTGGGAGGCTCTAGAGGCAGACAGATCTCTGTGAGTTCGAGGCCAGCCTGGTCTACAAGAGCTAGTTCCAGGACAGGCTCTAAAACTACAGCGAAACCCTGTCTCAAAAAACAAACAAACAGGCCTGGTGGTCTGTGTCAAAAAAACAAAAAACAAACAAAAAAAAAAACCCAACCAAACAAACAAACAAAATACATAGAGACAAACAGGGACTGGCTTTTATTCAAAAAAGAAATACCACAAATTCAATTTTGATTGACCCCTTAACTCAGAAGCTCTGTGTCTGGCTGTGTGTCTGTGTGTGTCTGTAAGCAGGCATGCACCACACAAGTGCAGGAGAGACCAAAAGAGAGCATTGGGTCCCCTGGAGCTGGAGTTACATATTCTTGTGAGCCATGTGACCTGGGTGCTGGGAACCTAACAGCTGAGCCATCTCTCCAACCCCCCTGGGTTTTTTTTTAATACTTGTCTTGCTATGTAGCCCGGGCTGCCGGCCTCACATCTGAATTCCTCGTGCTTCCTTCCACCTCTTACCTAGCTGGAGTTGCAGTCCTGGGCACCGCACTCAGCCAGTTCTAAGGCCTGTCAGAAAACAGTCCATTCAAGAGTCTAACTAACTCAAACTCAGTCCAGGTTTGGGGGTTGACATTGGCCTAAAAACAAGCTGACCTCTCCAAAATCTTTCACGTAAGCTGAAGGCCGGCTTCTGGACCGGACACATTGCCAGTTCTCTGTTGCCACACGGGGACCAGGATGGGTAAAACATAGCTCACGGTGCTGTCTCATCCCAGAGTCCAGGTGCCTGGCTAAAGGCCCTCAGGATGCCCCTCAGGCTTGAGGGAGGAGGGTTGTTTCTCTCAGCTGCAGGCTTTTCTTTCAGACTTCATTTCTATGTGCCCACTCCCCCAGCTTCCGCCTTACTCAACCATCTCCCCAGCTGTGCTTCATCTGATAGTATCTTAGCATGCAATTCAAAGTCATGCGACTGCTCTGACCAGAGGCTAAGTGACCACTGCACCGCTCATTCTCTCACTTAAGTTCCTGTTTATTCCTCTAACAATATGAAATCACTCGCCTGTTTTCAGACTCCACAGCAGAGTTTAGTAATTTTTGTTTTTTAATTTTAAAATTATATACAATATATCACATACACATATGATATATTATTTTTATTATTCATATATAATTTTAAATATAATTAATATATAAATATATTATATAATAGATAAATAATATGTATCAGCTCACAGCCACCTGTTTATGTGTATGTTGGTGTATGTGGGGGGGAGGGAGAAAGAGAGAGAGAGAGAGAGAGAGAGAGAGAGAGAGAGAGAGAGAACCCTGAGGGTTGAGCTGACCTCTCTTACGTGGTCAAGGATAACCTTGAACTTTGGAATCCTCCTTCCTCTGGTTAGCCAGCGGTGAGGATTGAGCCCAGGGCTGTGTGCATGCTAGGCACTACCAGCTAAGCTGCATCCCCAGTCTTTCAAAAATCAGAATTCATCTTCAGATGAAGTCCCCATGCTGGGAGTGACTTCATGGTCTGAGCACCTGTTACCCAACAGGTTCAACCTCTGTCCTTATGCTCAGCTTCTTAATTGGAGGTCAAACCTGGAGAGCGTTGACAGACGGCCTGCGTGAGTCACAGCAGGTGGCTGTTCTTTCCTTTCCGGGTGAGTCAATAACTTGAGCTTCTATTCCCCGTGCTGTGTCTCAAGAAGACCAGGGCTTGTGAATGATTTAGGATTCTCCGCCTCATCCGTGAGGTCATTTCCTTCAGGAATGTTTCTGACCAGAAAGGAAGGTGTTTCCATTGCCTTTTCAGAGGCTCTCTGGAATGGGCCTGAGATGGGAGCTCCCTATTGTTGAAACGCGGCTTAGCCCAGTTCATAGCCACAACCTACCCCGTGGCTCACGCAGCCTGTCGGACGCGATGCTGACAAGCAGCAGATGTCTGGTGATTAAACGTGAAGTCAAGGCACCCAGCTGCTGGGATTGCCTCATGGGCTGTGTGAGGGGAACTGTAAGAGTCGACCTCGGTTTTCACGGGAATGGCTGGTCGCTAATTCTCAGGAAGCCTAAATGGTAGCATATAATGTATGGCCAGGTCCAGGAGCATAAGGAAGGTAGGAGTCCCACGGGGAGATTACTCAGGCTGATATCACAAAGCTCGAACAACTGTGTGCTCACAGAGGCACCTGAGACAGCAGAGTACGCGCGATACTCAGATGCTTGTGAAACAGCAGGACCTGCCATAAAATCTGCTTTCTTGGGATCACTGGGCTGATAGAAGTTTCGGGGAAATTTTCAGGAATGCAGACTGTTAGGAATTTTCTTAATGTGAGCTCTCTGCCAACGCAAAAATCCCAATCAAGCCAAATCACAAGCCAAATTAAAAAATATCCAGATTTAATGGGATTCCTGAGCTCTCGGGTGGCCTGGAGGGGGAACCACGGGGTGGGGAGTGTGTCAAGAGGAGACTTTGGGGGGGGAGCAATTTAAATAGACTGGGGGAGTAGAGGGGTCAAGGTTTGGCGGGCACAGGGACAGGGCCTCCAAAGATGGAGGCCAGGGCCAGAGAGCGGGACTTACCAAAATGTGAGTTGAGTCCAAATGTGGAACATCAGGGCACAGGAAAACTGTGGTCAGCCGAAGATGGGAATCCAAGCAGCGTGCTGGAGAGCCTCCATTAGGTAGCTAATACCTGGAATCCCAGCACTCAGGAGCCTGGGGCAGGAGGATTGACAAGAATTTGCAGCCATTCTGGACTACAGATTGAGTTCTAGGACAAGAGAGGAAGAGGGGTAGGGGAAGGGAAAGAAGGGATGCGAAGAAGGGAGAATGTAAATAGTAAATAGTATTTTTCAAATAGACCAAATTCAACCATCTGGGATGGTGTAAGGAACCAACAGAAACCACTGTGTAAGGAAAGGCTGAGAGGGGCTCCATGCAGCAGGATCTTGCAGAGCAGCCAGTGTGGTGGGCACTGGCAGAGGATGGCTGGAGAGGCCAGAAGAGAAAGAATGGAGATGACCTAATATCTGTCTTGTAGGCCCAGGGCCCCAGTACCCTCCTAGCTCATAATTTATTTTTGTGGTGCAGAGTTTTAATCTGGAATTCATGTTACTAAGAACATAGTTTTGTGCCAATGGGACCCCTGAATAAAATTTTTTAAGTATTTGTTATTCCTGGAAACATTAATAGTTTAAGTATGAGCAGAAAGGTGGGTAACACTCCATATTCTAAGCATCTCTCAATGCAGAAGATTGGTGTATTTTGACATGGAATTTGAGGGGCCATCAAGGTTGATGAATGACATCTCACCAAGGTAAAGCAGACCCCAAGGAATCCGTGTGTTCATAAATCATGATCTCTATTTTTCAGCCCCACATCCCCATTATGTAAGCACTTTTGCTGAAATCCAGCTTGGAAATTTCCATATGTTCTGATTCCAATCAGCAGTAATAGCATACTAATCAAAAATTTTAAAGGTTTTTCTTTTTGCAAATGAGCCTAGAACTCATTGAAAATTCTTTATCAGAATGTTTTGTTTTTTAAGCAAATTCTGTTTCTGAAGTGAGTCCTCCTGGGAGCTCCTTGTAGGCCTCTATAGGAGGGATGAGGGGCTTGCAGTAGAGGTAGGTTGGGAATGAAGGCTGGCAGACAGAGTTGGCTCTGCTTGAGAGTAGGCTGTTTTGGGAGAAGGGAAATGGAGAAGGGAATTGCAGTGCCTGAGTTGCTCAGTTCTTTTTTATTGCCAGCTGCTAAAAGGCTCTTACCATAACCAGCTTCGACTGTCAACTTGACACAAGTAGAATTGCCTGGGAAGAGTCTCAGCGAGAGACTGTCTAGATGAGGGGGTTCCCTGTGTGTATGACTGTACTGGCTTGTCATGACTGCCTTCACTGATGTGGGGAGAGCCAGCCCTAAAGTGTATAGTACAGGAGCGAGGAAAGATAGCTGAGCAGTAATCACTTGTTTCTGCTCTTGCCTGTGACTGTGACGTGACTCTCTGCTTCAAGTCTCTGATCCCATGACTTCACTCCCGGGCTGTAACCTGGAATTATGCATTAAAACACACTCCCCCTCCCCCGCTGCTGCATCTTTTCTAGACATTTTATCACAGAACAGGAAACAGTGACAGCCCTCTTGGAGGATAGGACTTGCTCCTAAGAGTTCGTGGGCTCTTCAAGAACACACGAGAACATCTCCACATCCACACTGCCATCTTCATAGACAATGTCACTTGGGTTGGTTCAAGATGCCACACAGCCCTGTCACCCATGGGCTCTGCAGCCATCAAGTCTGCAAAGCTGATATCTCATCATTGTACCCCTACCCACCAGCCAGCAGATGTCCTGACTCTCCCAGCTAGTCTAGCCTCTGCTACCACAGGGTGCCCACTCCTCCTGGATGCACTACTTTCACATGAGAAGTCTCACAGAGAAAGTTTGGCTGGGCCTGTCACAGGAGTGGTCAAAGGCCTCCGCCGAAGCCATTCTGCAGGGCACCAGCCGGTCTTCAGATGGCCTTGGAGCAGGTGTTGGCGCCTGGAGTAGAGAGTATGTCTCCACAGCTGACATTAAGTAATCTATATGTAGAGAATTCCTCAGATGAGCTGTGAGCTGGCAGTCAACTTTCAGAACCTTCCAGAACCAGCCTCTTGCCTGTCAGTCACAATCCGGGACATAATAAGATGGGATTGTGGATATGGCTTGCTATAGAACTGTGATCAGGTGTCTGCAAGCATGTATCTCATTAATATCTCAACTTTTACCTTGGATTTTAACATAAGAAAAAAACAACTAAAATTATTATTATTATTACTATTATCAGTGGTCATACTTGAAGCTTGAGATTATATATGGTTAAGACCACGGCCTTGCAGAGCATGATAGTGCATACATATAATTTCAGGACTGAAGCAAGAGGATTGTTGTGAGTTGAAGGTCAGGCTGGACTAGATAACCTTGCCTCTGGATTCCTTGGAACTATATTTTCAGTGCTGTTATTTACTGGTTGTGTGACTTTGGATAAATTGCTAAACTGATCTGGGTCATGATTCCTTCATTTATGAAACAAATAGAATAAAATCTAACTTATCGAGTTGACAATTAAATATGTCAATATGTTTAAATTGCTTGAGATAACACTAGGCATGTAACTAACATTACTGAAAAACTTGCTATTTTACCCTCAGAGACCAGTTGCATGAACTCAGACTACATAACAGGCCCCATTCCATACATCTGCCATTTTTTGGTCTCTCTTGCTTAAGGTATAGTTTCTGATTGCTTCCCTGACTGTCTGATATGATTTTACACCTTACTATGTATACAATAAATATTTTTATACTTAGAATTTATTATTATATATTTATGGTAAGGTCCCATGTAGCCCAGGCTGGCCCTGAACTCTTTATGTAGCCAAAGATAACCTTGAATTTCTGATCCTCCTGCTTCTACCACCCCAGTTCTGGGATCACAAGCCATCACGCCCAGTTTATGAATGCTAGGGATCAGACCCCCCAGCCTCATTTACACTAGGCAAACACCATTATGCCGAGATACACGCCCCCACCCCTTGGACTTAGAATTTCAAACTACTTTTTTTTTTATTTATTTATTATGTATACAACATTCCTTCCATGTATGCTTGCATGCCAGAAGAGGGCACCAGATCTCATTACAGATGGCTGTGAGCCACCATGTGGTTGCTGGGAATTGAACTCAGGACCTCTGGAAGAACAGTCAGTGCTCTTAACCTCTGAGCCATCTCTCCAGCCCTTCAAACTACTTTTTAAGCTCTCTCTGGCTCTAAGACTTCCTAGTCTGATGTATGGGAGGGAGAAAGTTCTGGAAAATAAAATAATCCTTGTCATCACAAACATACTTCTTATTTTCCCAGCTCTCGTGTTTATTCAGGACATTCATTGCTTATCATAGTTTGATTGATTTCCCTCCAGAGAAGGTCAAGTTCTCAGGAACATTTGATGTCTTAGTTAGAAGCAAAGTAGTTGTTACATGTTTATTAAAGGTGGTCTGGGGACTAGGAAGCATACACTGGTAATTTTGCCTCTGAAATCTTGCTGGCACGCTTATATACTCAACTTGGAATGTGGTTCAAATTAATCTTTTGCACAGTGATTGATACGATTTACTCCAAGTACTGAAACTTTAATGTTCGTCCATTATGTTTACAAATGTAGATCTTCACAAAGCTCTCCGATGCCATTAGAAGATTGCATATCCTCATTGTGGGACACAAGTTTATGTGGCAACAAGCAGTACACCACCCAGCGGCTCCAGCCTCCCTAGGACACACAGTCAGTCCATTCTCAATCTGTCCCCACTGTCTGCACAGTGATGTCAGTAGCTTCACCTTTAGGAACGGGACTTGGAACAAGCGCAGGGACCTCTCTTGCCTCTTGTCCAGGGATCAACAGTAGGGCTAGGCTGACGACCCACAGGCTATCTCTCTCCAGCTAAACCTCAGGAAAGAGAAAGCCCTGCTCTTCCTCCCCCTGCTCTCCCTTGGATAAATAAATGAGCAGCAGGATAGCCAACCTTCCCAGTATGCCTTCTTTATTATCACCATGTTCATCTGACAGGAGAGACGTTTTGTTCCTACCTGTCTGGATTCCAACACTGAAGAACTTTTGAGATTAGTAATGAAGCTTCCATCTCAAAGAGTCCTTTGAAGTCTCTACACTCTGCATTCCCTTCAATACTCATGTTCTCCCACTGAACTTCACCCCCAGCTTGATGACGCACTTTCTAAGCCCCAATTACACATTTGCTACAATTCTAGAAGCTGAGAAAAATACAAACTAAAAACCCTAGTAGAGGTTTCCTGCCCTGAAGAAACCTGTGATCTTACTAGAGAGCCAAATTAGCAATGGAAAAGACTTAAAAGCACTGCAAGGGGAGTTGTGTAAGCACATGTGTGCTTGAGACAAGGTCTTGCTAACTTACTCAGGATGTTCTCAAATTCACCATATAACTCAGTCTTGTCTAGAACTCCTGCCCCTCCTGTTCCGGTCTCCTGAGTAGCTAGCTGGGACTGCAGGCATGTACCACCACACCTGGCTTCTGTAAAACCACATTTAATCAGAAACTACCAGGTGTGTTCAGACTTTGACATTGCAAAATGATGTTTGTCATCTACAGAGAACTGCCTAGTTAAGATGTGATAACAAAACCCTTAAATGATTTAAGTAAGTTTGTTATGTGTTTGGCCACTTACATAGCTGTCCATAAGCCCAAGAGACCAAAATGGAAAGGGGCTGTCTTAGTTAGGGTTTCTATTGCTGTGAAGAAATACCATGACCATAATAACTCTTATAAAGGAAAGCATTTAACTGGGATAGCTGGCTTACAGTTCAGAGGTTCAGTCCATCGTCATCATGGTGGGACATGGGGGCATGCAGGCAGACATAGTACTGGAGAGGTAGCTGAGTGTCCTACATCTTGGCTTGCAGGCGGCAGGAATTGTTCTGAGTGTTACACTGAGTGAAACTTAAGCAAAAGAGATCTCAAAGCCCACCCCCACAGTGACACACTTCCTCCAACAGGGCCACATCACCTCCTAAAAGTGCTGCTCCCTTTGGGGACCATTTTCTTTCAAACCACCACAGGTACCTTGCCATCTTCTGAAACAAGTTTATTCTTTCTGGACCTCAGCTTCCATGTTGAACATTTTCGTTGTTTTTTATTTTTAGTCAGTAATCATACTAATCCCTTTATCTTACGAGCAATCCTGTGACACTCAAATGCAATAGCATGCTGTTGCCATTCTTTGTAATATGCCAACATTAAGGCCTCATTCTTACAGTCATGATCATTACTGTGAGCATTGTTATTATATTGCAAGTTCAGACAGACCTGGTGGCACAGGGTATAATCTCAGAGACTTGGGAAGGATGAGGCAGGAGGATTACAAATTCAAGGCCTGTCTGAGCTGCAGAATGGGTTCAAGATCAGCCTGGGCAATCAAGTGAAACTCTGTCTCAAAGAGTGAAAAAAAAGTCTGGGGCTGTAGCTCATTGAGAGAGCCCTTGCCTCAAGAGCCTAAAGGTCAGACCTTAGTATTATACAAATAAAATGATGACGATGATGAAGGAAGATAGATAGATAGATAGATAGATAGATAGATAGATAGATGATAGATAGATAGATAGATAGATAGATAGATAGATAGATAGATAGATGTAGACAAATAGATATATAGATAGATCAACAAGGTGATAGAACGTCAGAGTTCAGTAATCAGGAGTAGGGGGTCCTGGTACTTAAAGTTCTGGAATCTTGAGCCAGCTTGGAAGGATGTGCACTATTCTGAGGGGTATAGGGAGCCTTGCTGGAAAGGTGAAGGAGAACCTGAAGAGCAGAGGTGAGGAGAGAAGAATGAAGGCTCCAAGGCAAGAGTAGGGAAGCAGTGTAGTGAAGGGGAGGGATTGCCTGGGGTGAGGAAGGGACCATGTGCTTGACTGTCCAAGTGCTTACATCAGCAGAAGAGCCAGGTGTCCATGAGTTGGCAGCAGGGGACAGGCTAACTTTTCCTTAGTTAAAGACTAAAGGTTTGCTTAGAAAAAAGAAGCAAGCTCAGCAGTTACACGTTCAGGGTATAGCTAAACTTGATGGCACTTGCCTGTAATCCCAGCATTCAGGATATAGAAGCAATAGATCAGGAGTTCAAGGCCAGCCTCAGCCACACAGAAAGTTCAAGGTTAGCCTGGGAAAAACAAGATATCTCAGAAGCAATATCCTATTATCCATTAAGTATGGAATAATATAAGTAACATATTCCCTCTAGGCTGTTACATCAGCCCAGGTTTTAGCAGACAAACACCCCAAACGCCTTGATAAACCAAATCCACACGGTATCATTCATCATCGACAGTTTTCCCTAGCTCCTGAAGTAACCAGTGACCTCACTCTACACCATCAGTGGTTATCTCTGTGTCTTCATGCTTGACCTCTGCTGAGTCTGTGACTGGTTCTTCCCCGCACACTGTTTCACAGAAGGCTCTATTGTCTGTGAGGGCTGAGAACAGACCTATCTCCCATCCCCAGACAAACAGCTTCAGAATTCTGCCTGGAACGTAAACCGCTGAGCTTATTCCCATAAGCACTCTGTTCTTTCAAAGCACAAAAGTGTCTTTGGTGTCTTAGGAGACCTAGGAGTCATACGTCACTGTTGGCTATTTTAATTAATTACATTTTCTCCTCCATCTACCCATGAGCTATATGTGAAGGGAAGAAGGGATGTCTGAATCTGGCTTAGTTCAGATGGAAAGACATGGAAGATGGGACAGGCATACAGGAAGCTATGGGGAAAGGGAGGCCAGAGAGAAGGTATTAGAAATTTGTCTAATTTTCACACTTCTGACAAAACATCCTTAGGTACCCCAACCAACCCCAGACTTTTCTTTCTGACTCACAGTCACAGGAGGGACACATTTTTTCCTTCTGTCCTTTCACTTCAGGGGTGGGGAGGGGGTTTGTCACTAAAATGCTTGCTGCATGAGCGTGAGGACCTGAGTTTGATACCCAGAATCCATATTAAAAAGGAAAAAGCCAGATGTGATACTGCATGCTTGTGACCCCAGCACTGAGGCAGTGGATACAGGATAATCCCAAAGGCTTGATGGTCTAATAGTGAGCTCTGGGTCTATGAGAGACCCTGTCTCAAAACCTCAAAAATGACACTCAGGGTTGACCTCTGGCCTACACACACACATACACACACACACACACACACACACACACACTATCACTTTCTTCTCTCCAATCCCATGATGTGGGACTCCCAGTAGGAAGCGCTTGGCTAGTTTCCAAAACTGGTATCAAGAGTTTCAGTTGCCACAGCTTAGTTTGTAAAATACATATGTCCTCTCTGTCACCTCATTCACCCACCCAGAGCCACATGGAGAGGATGGCAGCCGGCCCCATTCTTGTAAAAAGTGCAGTTCATTTAGAAATCTAGCTTCCAGATTCCATTGTTCTGCAATGTTCTGAGTAGGTAAGACTGAGTTAGCACATCGCGTCTCTTCTGCCACCATTGGCCCTGAAGTGACTTCTACTCACACTTTGTCCTTCAGTAAAATAACAAAAGCTGCTCTGGGCTCTGGCCCTTGGGGAGGAGTGACCCATGTTGGGGACAGATAGGGGTGAAGGTCCATTGTCTGCTCACCCTCTCTTGCTGAGTCTGTCTGCACCTTGCCCTCTCTGGTTTTGTTCCCAAGTACCAGGCAGAGATGACTGAGATGCCCACATCCCTCTGCATCTCCTCTTCGATAGGGAAGGATCCGCACTCCCTACCCACAGGAAGAGCAAGATGGTGGAATGCTGACTGATGGCAGTCCCCTGGTCAAGCTGTACTCTGCTCTTGCTAGGAAAGCTGGGGTTCCTAGTAGGCTCTTGAGACTGTCCTTCAACTGATTTAGAACCAGAAGTGAGGGCACACACAACTACCTGATAGTTCAGATGCAGATGTTATCAGCACCTGCGGGAGAACTGCTCAGCAAGGAATTCTACCCTTTTGCTTCTCAGCACTCTCTAAGAACAAGAATCTATTCTGTTTGACAGGCGGGCTTGTAATCCTAGCTCTTGGGAGGCTGGGTTACAAATGGTTGTGAGCCTCCATGTGGGTAGTGGAAATTGAACTCAGGTCCTCTGGCAGAACAGCAAGTGCTCTTATCTTAACTTCCTGAGCAATCTCCCTAGCTCTGTATGTTTATTTTATATCCTGATTGTCCTTCCACTGGCCTTGCCTCTCTTGGCAAAGTCAGGACGGCAATGAAATGGCAGATAAGAGACCTGCTTCGAAATATAAGTCCCTGAATCTAGACCACTATTGCAATACTCTTTTTGAGCCTTCGAATTCCTTGGAATCAAGGCATGAGCCTGCAATGGGAGCCAGTTAGCATTTTTCCTGGGCTCTACCTATTTAGTACATACCTCCTGGTCTGAAGGACAGACTGGTATGGATTTTTCAAAGGGAATGTGGAGACCCAGTTTGAATATGGGAACTGAGATGGCCAGATACATGGAGTGACTGCCTGTGTAGTGCAGCCAGTGTCCACAGATGAAAAGTGCACCTGTGGGCTATGAGCAGGGGCCAGATGCCTGGGCCTGGGACCAGGTGTGATTCTTTCTGTGATGCCACATTTTGTGTATGTGGAATTCTGAGAATATTACATTCACACAGCTCTCTGGGTTATTATGAAGCTGTGTTCGTCATCATAGCAACATAAGAGTGTGTTTGTTAAGATACAGCTTTGCTTACAACTTCTCTGTACACAGACCCAGGGTATAGGAGCCCCTCCCTGTTTGTAGCCTCACCCTAAAGCGTTTGTGGCAGGCCTATCTAACTGGCCTCTCAGCACCAAAAATATTCAAGGCAAACACCTGAGCCTTCAACTAGTAAGCCCAGTAGGGAGATAGCTGTGGGTGCTTGTTTTTTATCTCCAAGAGTCCTTGAGCAAGTGCCTTGTGGATTTGCTCTCAATTATTCTTTGTGCGTCATTGACAAAGAGAATGGCTACTCTGTGAGTTTTTTTTTTTTTGAGAGGCGTTCACATTGTCCATGTTGGCCTTGAACTCCCTGAGCTCAGGAAGATGATCTTGAACTTCTGATCCTCTTGCTTCAACAGGCACACACCACCTCACCCACCTTTCATCCCAGGGCTTTGAGCCTGCTAGGCAAGCACTCCACCTTGCTGAGCTACATCCCCAGAACCACAAAGTTTATTTAAAGTGTTTCCAAAGCATTACCTCATTTGACCCTTAGGATTACTCCACAAGTCAGCTAGGTACAGAATCAATACCGTTTTACAGACGAGAAAGTAGAAGCTCGGGGGAAGAGAAACAATTTGTAGAGCATCTAAAAGATCTAGCCGTTAAGTAAGGACCTCCTCAGAACTGATGCAATCCTGCTTCTGGTGCTGGAGAGATGGCTCGGTGGTTAAGAGCACACATTGCTCTTACAGGGGACTCAAGTTCAGTTCCCAGCACCCACATCAGTTGGTTCACAACTGCCTATAGCTCCAGCTCCAGGGACCCAACATCTCTGGCCTCTGTGAACACCTGCATTCATGTGCATACACCATCTCCCACATACACAGATAATTAAAAATAATAAGAATAAATCTAAAACCATAGAGCTTTGCTTCTGCCACCTAAGGATCTAAATTTTGCCCAGGACACACAGTCACACCGTTTCTGTTTGGAAGAGTTGCGTCAGGTAAAGTGCGCTTGGCACCGGCTGCTGGTTTAGCTGGCATTGACGAATGTTTTCTTGGGGAAGTCGCCCAACAGAAGCTAAGCCTCAGTTTTCATCCTTACAATGAAGGAGCTGAAGGAGATAATCTCTCAGGTTTCTTCCAGCTCAGCGATTCCTTTTACCATTTATACCCCAGATTGCCTTTCATGTTTGTGAAAGCAGCCCGGAAACCTGGGCAGCACAATTGTGTTATATTAATGAGCCTTTCTCATATGGCCCCAGGTGGCCTTGAAGTCCCCAAATGAATCAGATCAGCTGGTACCAGTTTAATCAGAAATTAAAAATGAACACAGAACAAACAGCAAATCAGCTACACAGCAGCTGCTGTGATCAGTTCTAGGTCTTTCTTTAAGGATGAGACTGCACAGCAGTGTTCTCCCCTGTTCCGAGAGACAGCAGCAAGATCTCTTTGAAAGAGGAATCTTTGGCTTCTGAGTTCAAACATCAAACACCTTTGCTCTGCACTTTCCTTCTAAAGTCGAAGCTCCCTGACAAATTCCTTGCTGTGCCGCAGAGCTAGTGCAAGCCCAGCTCCACAGATGTGTTTTCTTTGTGGAGACATTTTCATTCTCAGCTGAATTTGTAATTAGTTGTATCTGGGAAGATGCTGTGGGAACTCCTTCAGCCAATGTTTTGTAGGATGCTAGCCCACTTTGGGCGTGGTCTCATGTACTACTTATGCAGATGTAGGGGAGTGTGCGAGCCCTTTGGCTGCTGGATTCAGTTCCAGTTCCCAGCGCATGCAGGGGACTGCAGATCGTTACCAACTCTGTGAGTTTACCCCCTTATAAATAAGCCGTTATTATACTCCATTCTGGGCTAGTGTGGAAATATTTCATATTGCAACAGGAAGAGAATTTCCCATCTCCAGGAACTAATATTTTGCAGAATAAAGTTTTAGGAAAAGCCATTAGAAAGCATTTGAGTCAGCTATGGTGTGGCATGCCTGTAATCCCAGCACTCAACACTGTAACAGGGACTGGGGAGATGGTTCCATCAGTAGAGTATGTGCCGCACAAGCATGAGGATCTGAGTTCACAGCCCCGGCACGTGAAAGCCAAGGATTGCAGCTCATGCCTTTAACCCTCATGCTGGTCCAGCAGAGACCAGAGGATTTCTGGAGCTCACCAGCCAGGCAGCACAGCCTGCCAGTGAACTCTGGCTCAAAAGTAAACTGGCTGAGCAATAGTGGTGTGTGGACCAGGAAATAGAAATAGAACAGGTGGATGATGTGAGTTCCAGGCCTGTCAATGCTACATAGAAGACCCTGACTTGAAAGTTTAAAAAAATTAAATAATAAATAAAAATGTAAAAATATAAAGTGGAAATAGAGAAAGATACACAATGGTTGACCTATCAGGTTACATATACATGTTTAGTCACATGTACACATGTGTTTACAGACACACACCCTCCACACACAAATACAAACCTTAAAGCTATACTGGGAGAATTGCCAAGTCTTCCAAATCCAGCTTGGCGCAAGGCCAGCCAGCACTGTAGACATCCTGTCTCAGAAAGGGGATTTGAGGGAGAGGACAGAGGAGAGAAGAGAGAGACCAAGAGTTGGGTAAGCCAGATAGTAGTGCACATGCCTTTAATCCCAGCACTCAGGAGGCAGAGGCAATCGGATCTCTGTGAGTTTGAAGTCAGCCTGGTCTACAGAGTCAGTTCCAGGACATCCAGGGCTACACAGAAAAACCATGTCTCAAAAAGCAAACGGACAACATTAGCAACAACAACAACAACAACAACAAAAGTGCAACCTACTTGGACATAGCTCAGGATGGTACCCACCTAGGAAGGCCCTGAGTCCTTCCCCAGTATCATATGTGTGTGGTGGTGCCCACCTATAATCCCAGCACTCAGAGGATAAAGGGCATCATCGGATGCTATATAGTGAGTTCAAGACCAGCCTGGGAAGGCTAGGCTACATGAGACCCTCTCTCAAAGAGGTGAGTATCAAAGATAACCCAACCCAAGCCCAGTTTATGGATTTATAATATCTCATCGCTACAGAAATTAAAAATATCCCATCCATAAAATCCAACCAGTCTAGAGACTCTTGATTAGAAACATGGCTTCTTTCTCCTGCATATATGTGCCAGTTCACCAGGCAGCTCTTCAAGTGCTCCTGAGGGGAATATGGGTCTGTACAGGGCCAATTCAAAGTGGCCACAGTCACCACTGGAGCGCACACTTTGTCAAAAATGTTTTGCGGGTGTGGGTGTGGGTGTGGATGTTCGGTCTGGTTTGTTTGTTTTGAGACAGGATTTTGTTAGCCTGGAGCATATCCCCGCCCGTCCCTGGGAGTACAGGCATGTGCCAACAGGCCTGGTTTATGCAGGGCCTTGTGTGTCCTAGGCAAGCACTCTACCAACTGAACCACATCCTCAGCCCATAATTCTTAGTTTATAATCCAAACAACTTCACTCCCCTCTATTCTTTATCAAGCTTAACTCCCAAAGAATTTTAGCTGTTTCTGAAAGTCAAATCTACGGCTGTTTATTATGATCTTCCAAAGATGACTGCAATACATCATCTCACCCCACACTCCGATTTTAACATGACACCTCGAGCCTGGACAGAAATATCTCACAGGCCTCTGGCCCTCATCACTGGGGACACTGGTTCTTGGAAGTCAGCTGCTATGTTCGGAAGTCCAAATAGTTCTGAATAGATACTCCACTGAGAGACCGTGAGTAGATGTGTCCAGCCATCAACTGCCAGATACATGGGTGAGGCAGTGGATTCCAGCTTTGAGTCTCTGTTCCACTCACCTTCTTCCTGGTGAAGGACCCAGATCTCAACAGAGTTGGGCCATTGCGTTTCTTCCCTGTCAAACTTCCTAATGCAGAATCTTTTGTTGGGAATGGTGGCATGTGTGTGTAACCCCAGTATCAGCAGGCAGAAGTAGGGTTACTCACTTGAGACTGACCTGAGCTGTACAATAAGATTGTACATATAAAAAAAATGCATACAAAACAAGCCACCATTCCAGCACAGAACAGGGAGGATACCCCATGTCGATGTCCATGATCTGTGCTGCTCATCAATGAGGTTGATGTCAGTGTTCCAAGCTGCCTCTGGAAACCATGTGGAAGTCCATGATCCATGCTGTCACCAGCTGCTGTGGATAGGGAAGCTTCTTTTGCTGAAGACTTATATCTGAGAATGAGAGACATTGAAGGATTCTGTGACAACCTCTCCCCACTCCATCCCCCCTCAAAAGAAACAGTTTAGACAGGAAGCTTTTGAAGAGAGTCCTTAAAAATTGTGATAAAACACCATGTACAAAACTCAAATCCAAATGGATCAAAGACCTCAACATAAAGCCAGCCACACTGAACCTTGTAGAGGAGAAAGTGGGAAGTACACTTGAACGCATTGGCACAGGGAACCACTTCCTAAATAGAACCCCAGCAGCACAGACACTGAGAGAAACAATAAATGGGACCTCCTGAAACTGAAAAGCTTCTGTAAAGCAAAGATGTCCAACGAGACAAAACGACAGCCTACAGAATGGGAAAAGATCTTCACTAACCCTACACCAGACAGAGGTCTGATCTCCAAAATATACAAAGAACTCAAGAAATTGGACACCAAAAGATCACATAATCCAATAAAAAAAATGGAGTACAGACCTAAACAGAGAACTCTCAACAGAGGAATCTAAAATGGCTGAAAGACACTTAAGGAAATGTTCAACATCCTTAGTCATCGGAGAAATGAAAATCAAAACAACTCTGAGATTCCATCTTACACCTGTAAGAATGGCCAAGATCAAAAACACTGATGACAACTTATGTTGGAGAGGTTGTGGGGAAAAGGGAACACTTCTGCATTGCTGGTGGGAATGCAAGATGGTACAATCCCTATGGATGTCAGTATGACGATTTCTCAGAAAATTAGGAAACAATCTTCCTCAAGACTCAGTAATACCACTTTTGGGTATATATCCAAAGGATGCTCAATCGTGCCACAAGGACATGTGCTCAACTGTGTTCATAGCAGCTTTGTTTGTCACAGCCAGAACCTGGAAACAACCTAAATGCCCCTTGATCGAAGAATGAATAAAAAAAATGTGGAACATTTACAGAATGAAGTACTACACAGCAGAAAAAAATAATGACAGCTTGAATTTTGCAGGAAAATGGATGGAAGTAGAAAGCATTATTTTGAGTGAGGTAACCCAGACATAGAAAGACAATTATCACATGTACTCACTCATAGGTGGTTTTAAAAATAAAGCAAAGAAAACCAGCCTACAAACCACAATCCCAGAGAACTTAGACAACAATATGGACACTAAGAGAGACTTACATAGATCTAATCTACATGGGAAGTAAAAAGTATATAAAGACAAGATCTCCTGAGTAAATTGGGAGCATAGGGACTTTGGGGGAGGGTTTAAGGAGGGAGGGGAGGGGCAGGGAGGGGAGCAGAGAAAAATGTAGAGCTCAATAAATATAATGGAAAAAAATAAAAATAAAAAAATAAAATATCAAAACAAAAATATATTGTGATAAAGATGCCGAATGTAGCTCTTCACAGCTGATGGCTTCTGGTGGTGGGTAGGGAAGGACTCAGTTTTCCTTAAGGGACTTGCCACTGGGAGTTTGAACATGCTCCAATGAGTATATAGGCAACACAAATTGGACTTGGTGGGTTGGGGGGGCTGAAGTGTGAGAGAATGGACCTGGGAGGCATGGGAAGTGAGTGTGATTGGGGTGTGTTTTATGAAATTCTGAAATATTTAATAAAAATTATAATGGGAAAATTTTCTAAGAATTGATAAAAATATACTAATGAAATAACACAAAAAAAACCCATCCTCTTATACAGATAAGTCTTGGGATGGTTTGTTGGGCAACAACTGTAACTGAACAAACAAATGAAAATTTCCTCCTTCTGAGGAAGTTCGGAAGGATGTACCCAGAGGTTTTATTGTCTGAATCTCTAGGGTGTCAGATAGATAACCCCAGAATCCTACAGGTTGATTTCTAAGGAAGAATTTTTCCTCCTTTTCTTATTCCTTTCTTCCTTCTCACCCATCCTCCTTGCTCTTCCCCTCCTCCTCTCTTCCTGATTATTATTACTAGTAGAAGTTGTATTGATTTTTTTTATTTTGCTTTTGGTTCTCTTTGCTTTGTTTTCTGAGACAGAGTTTCTCTGTGTATGACACTCCCTGGCTGTTGTATTGACTTTTGAAACAGAAATTCCTACTGTAGCCCAAACTGGAACTCAATATATAGCCTAGGCTGGCCTTGATCTCAAGGAAATTCTCTTGTCTCAGCCTCCCAAATGACTGGATTACAGGTGTAAGCCACCACTCCCAGATCAGTGAAGGCTTTCAGAATGTTAGCAAGTCACCAGCATTTTAAAGTCTGTGTTTTCTCAGGAGACAGAGGGCACAAACGAAGGTTCACTTGCAACTCAACAGAAATTTTCCAGGGAATTCAAAGTTTTGAAATGCTCAATATGCATAGTCCAGTGTCTAGAAGAATGGCTCACAAAAACAATGCCCTTAGGAGCCAAACTGGTACTGGCTCATATAGAGACCCAGGATCTTGGAAAAGAAAGAGGCTCTCAGGCCCTGCACCTTGTCAGGGCAGCACAGTAGAGCCCACCGTTAGTGCAGGCGTGGGTAAGCCAGGCCCAAAGTTGTAAGCATGGGAGAGCTATCCCCATTTCACATCTGTCAGACCAGCCCCACAGCTGCCCAGGCCCAGACCCAAAGTTATGACTTGCCCTGCCCCATCACCCATCCCGTCTAGGATCTGCTAGAGCACATGAAGGGACCTGACCCGCAAACCCAACACTGCAGGATCTCCACAACACAGGATACCCAGAAAGAGTCCCAGTGAAAGCCCAGCATCTATAGTGATAGCACAGAAGAAACCAGAGACCGCAAACCAGATCAGTGACTCTTTCAATGAATACTTGCAGGACATATGGACAAAGGGATTTACAGCCATGACTCACTGTGTCACAGTGCAGCTTCCATGATGAGATTTTTATTTTTTTTTCCCATCTATCTTAATTTTTTCTTTTTTTGTCTTAAATTTTGTTTTATTTGTGGGGGAGGGGGTGTACATGGGTGGAGGGCAGATGCAAAGGGATAGGGAAATGAAGGGATAGGGATCAAGATACAGGGTGTAAAAGGCACATAGAATAAGGAAATTTTAAAAAGGAAGAAAGAATGGATGAAAGACAGAGAAAGAGAGAAGGAGAGAGGCTTTCAACAGGATGACTTGCAGGTGGCTCCGCCTGCAGCAGTGTGGCCTGTCCCAGTCCCCTCATGGAGCTTTAAAGGCAGCATGTTGGCCTCCTGCAATCCCAGCCTCCTGCCAGATTTCCTTCACAAGAGACACTCAGAGCCCTAGAACATTCTCGGTATCTGTGTTCTCTGGATGTTGAAATATGGTTTCAAAGGTTAGTTCCCAAGTAACATGACCTGCCTCACCAGCAGAATGTCCTATAGTTCAAGCTGGCCATGGGCTCCAGAGCCTTCTTCGTTAGCCTCCTGTGTTACTGAAAAATGATTTTTTTTCCAGTCGGGGGGAATGCTGGGAATTGAATCTAGGGCACTGTACCTGCCAGGCAAACAGCTTATCTACTGATAAGCTATGTTCCCAGCCCTCACACACTACTTTTGTCTTCTTTGCTTTTTATTTAGAGCCAGAGTCTAAGTTGCCAAAGCTGGCTTTGAACTTACCCAGGCCTTGCTTGATCTTGTGATCCTCCTGCCCCAGCCTCCAGACTAGCTGTGACAGGCCTGACTCTGTGGGGGATTTCAACTAAACTTCTTGGTAGAAAATGCATCTGAAAACTGGATGTGGGTATTTGTTCCATGAGGGCCCATGGAGTTTCCGAGAATAAAATCCTTTTTTTCATTCATAAGCTTGGTTCAGTTTTTGGAGCTTCTTGAGGTACAGTCTAAGAGAAAAGAAAGGGAGGGAGGGAGGAGGGAGGAAGGGAAGGATGGAAAGAAGGAAGGAGAGGGGGAGGATGGAAGGAGAGGAAAGGGAAGGAAAGAGAGGAATGGAAGGAAGAGGAGGAGAGAGAAAGGGAAAGAAGGAGAGAGGAGAGGGGAGGGGAGGAGAGGAGAGGAGACTTAACAGCTGCAGTTTTCGGCACTAACTGTCAAACTTCCCACTGGGTCTTGGCACTTGAGGACACTTTGATGCTGCCTCTCTTTGGGATCAGTGCCAGCAATACAGCATGGCACCCCGTAAGTAACATTTCTGTAGCTCCGGGCATTTGTACTTCTCTGGGGTGACTATCAGCTCATCAACACAAGTATCAGGGCATAAAATTCAACACCATTACCTTGAAAACAACAACAAAACACCCAGCGTTGTTAGAACAGTGGTTCTCAACTTGTGGGTTGCAGCCCTGTGCATGCGGGAGGGGGGTGGCGCAGGGGGGGAGCTGATCCTTTTACAGGAGCCACATATCAGATATCCTGCATATCAGATATTTACATTATGATTCACAACAGTAGCAAAATTACAGTTACGAAATATCAACAAATATAGTTTTATGGTTGGGGGTAACCACAACGTGAGGAACTGTATTAAAGGGTCGCAGCATTAGGAAGGTTGAGAACCACTGCCCTAGGGGAGCCAGGCCTGAACTATTTTGGGAGAGCCCGGCTAGGACAGTCAAGGGCCTTCTGCACTGCAGGCAGGGCAGGGCTCCCTGAGGAGTAGATCTCTTTTAATCAGCCTCCCTCTGGGCTTCTCCCTGGAAGCCTTGCTCTCTTTACAGCATAGGCTGCTGTCCTGCAGGCTCCGATCTCAGCTCTCAGGGCCCCCAGCTCTCTTCCAGAGCACAGACCCTGGCTGCTGTGGCGGATGCCTGGTAGGTAGGAGTCCAGAAAAAACAGGACCTGCAGTGGGGTGATGGGGCTAAGAAGATGAAAGTCGGAATGGATGAAAGTGAGAAACTGCAGAGGTATAGGGATTAAAGAACCTGATCAAGATGGAAAATGTATACTTGATCAATTTCTGCGTTTTAAAAAAAAAGATGGTCTATCTACAGTGCTTGGGGGAAAAAAGGTGGAAAATGTGACCAGCTTTGTTACAGATTCGGTGTCCAATGCCTTTCATCCCAACACAGCTGAAGCAGGAGGATTTCAAGTTTCAAGGCCAATAGTGAGACTGTGCCTCAGAAAAGAAAATAGAAAAAAAAAAAGAACCACACAACAAACAAACAAACCCAACCTCTTCACATTTGTGGTTGACATTCCCCCCTGTAATTGACAGTTTTCAGAATTCTGCTTCAGCTCCCAGACCCCAAGGTTATTCTAAAGTTTCATACTTGTCATGGAAGGTGGCTGGAGTCTCTCCCACTGAACAGTCTCTGAGTCGGTTCACATAAAACATAACTCACATGCTGGAAGGGGCTCACTTAACCTTTCTTTCCTTTGCTTTGTTCATTCATTTTGTCCTATTTAATGACCATTCTAAATTAGTATGCACAGCGATTTTTTTCCCCCAGGACAACTCAATTCTCCTTGCTGCTCCTTTTTGTTGCTGTTGTCCGTTGTTCTGTTTGTTTGGTTTTTTTGGTTTTTCAAGACAGGGTTTCTCTGTGTAGAAACTGTCCTGGAATTCCCTCCGTAGACCAGGCTGACCTTGAACTGCCTGCCCCTGCCTCTGGAAGACTAGGTTTAAAGGCTTGCACCACCACACCCAACTCCTTTCTCCTTTCTTTTCTTTTCTTTTTTTTTTTTTTAAGATTTATTTATTGTGTATACAGTATTCTGCCTGCAAGCATGCCTTCAGGCCAGAAGAGGGCACCAGATCTCATTACAGATGGTTGTGAGCCACCTTGTGGTTGCTGGGAATTGAACTCAGGACCTTTAGAAGAGCAGGCAGTGCTCTTAACCACTGAGCCATCTCTCCAGCCCCCCTTTCTCCTTTCTTGAAGTCCCAGAAAGAAAACAAAATCCCTGAGCCTCCTATGACATCAACCTCTGGTAACAGGGTTGCTGTGGTATGGAAAGAGAGTGGATTCAGGACAAGATTTTAATAGGTGACAAGCCTGCGTTCAGGGGCTCATCTATAAA
>PVIU01026683.1:0-21621 GCA_004026605.1 Ondatra zibethicus | reverse complement strand
CACCTGGACTGGGACTGAATGAGCATATGATCAAACCAGACTCTCTGAATGTGGCGGCGAAATTTGGCAGATGGAGAACCCATCAACAATGACACCAGGACCTATTTCTTCTGCATGTATTATCTTTTGAGAACCGAGTCTTTTTGAATGCACTCCTTCCTAGGCCGGGAGGGATGGGGGTGGGCCTTGGACTTCCAACAGGGCAGGGCACCATGCCCTCTTTCAAGGAAGAAGGGGGAGGGAGGAGGGGTGGGGGAGTAGTGGGAGGGGACCGGGAGAATGGGAAGAAAGGTAAAAATTTTATTTCTTTAATTATGTTCTTGAATGGAAAAAATAAAACAATGTATGGAAAAAAATAAAAGTAAAAGTTTGCAGACAAAAAAAAAAAACAAAAACAAGAATCCAAAAGAAACTAAAGAATTTCCAAAAACCAGTGACTGAGTTCAAGATCATAGGACATAAACTCAACACAGAAAGATCAATTATGTTTCTATATACTTATGAAGAACACAAGGAAGCAGAAATTTAAACCCTATATTATTTATTGTCACTCCAAAGAATATGCTTCAGCATATAAATTTAACAAAACATAAGCAATATTTACAGGTTGAAAATTACAATATGATGATAAAAGAAATCAAAGGCCTAAATATATGGAGGCATATATCATATTCATGAATTGAAAAATTCAACATAGATTCTTGGGGATAAGCATAGCTATATCTTTTGCATCACTTTTTTTCTGATGCACTAATTTTTTTTTTTTTTTTACAGGAAGTTTTCTAGCTCCCGATCAAGAACTGAATGTTGAGGGAATTCTGGTAAGAATCTTATGTAATCAATAGGAAGAGAACTTCTTATTTCAGAGTTTGACATTTTCAATGATCTCTATCTTCCTCCCCAGTTTACCTGGAGTCATCCCAATAATGAGACAGATGCTAGGGCTGCTGTGTTAGTGATACTTGAGTGGGGTGATGAGTGAATTCCTTGAGGCCATTTGTATCAGTCAGGGTTTTCTAGAGTAACAGAACTTATAGAATTACTCTTTCTATTTATAGAATGGAGGTTCATTGGAATGACTTACAGATTGCAGTCCAGCTAATCCAACACTAGCCGGCTGGGAACGGAAAGTTCAAGAATCCAATAGTTTCCCTGTTCCATAAAGCTGGGTGTGTTGGCTGCTCTTGTGTATATGCTGGAATCCCGAAGAAGTAGGCTCCAATGCCAGTGAAGGAATGGACTTGCTAGCAAGGTGAGTGTGTGCAGGCTGAGAGCGAAAGCTTCCTTCTTCCATGTCCTTATATAGACTTCCAGCAGAAGGAGAAAGGTGTGGCCCAGATTAAAGGTGTCTTTTCACTTCAAGATGTGGATTGAAGGTGTGTATTTCTAACTCAGAGACACAGATTAGAAGTGGATCTTTCTCTTTCAAATCAAGCAACAACAATGAAAACATCCTGCACATTTGTACCCTTCATTTTTGGGTTTTAGTTCTAGAGTAGTCTAGTTGACAACCAAGAATAGCCATTACACCGTGATTCTCTTGGGAAATTCTGACTTGAATGATTTTTTTCAATGAATGTAAATTACCTTTTCAGTATCAGCTTCAGTCCCAATATGCATTCAAGTCTTTGCTAATATTTTAGTATTTTGGCATCCATTAGTATTTTTCAGCTCAGGTGAAAATTACCTTACTGAGATCATATCATAAACTTCTATTAGGGCCAGCAACACAACCCAGTGTTGGAGTGCTTGATGTCCTATGTTTCAACTCTCAGTATCATAAAGAATTATAAAGCCATATTGTATATGATTGCTGATAGGAAGCAATCAAGACCTTCCTTTCCCAAATTACTGAACATACCAAGAGTCTGTCTGTGTATGACTTCCTAGTGTGTTTCCTTGGGGAAACAAATATAAAATGATTATTTGCCTTTCTTCTTACTTTTGCTTTTTGGCACTCCAGCATGCTAATCATTTTACTTATTCCCTCCAGAATTCTAAAACAATGTACCTGCATTTTATTTGATGCTAACTGTAGAGTCCTATTATTAGACCTCAAAATATTATTGCCACATTTCCTTTCAATCTGTGTATTCATTCAAATCTCATTTATTTTCCTGAAATCTCATTTCTTTACTCAATTTTTTCAACCAGCATGTTTTGAATGTCTTATGAACTCATGCGTAATGCATCCATTTCTTTGATTTTTCTACCCTGAGGGAGAAATTTATACCTATAAATCATAAGGGAAAATGAAAGGATTCAGTATTTTCACTCCCTGATCTTTATATATTCAATTGTGACAGACAATACATTTTAGAGCAAAGTTTTGAACATTAGATTTTCATGTTCTGTGTATATTTTTAAAATCTCTAAGTAAAATTTTCAATCAAAATCTATTTTAAAAATCACATTTTTTCTTATTAATATGAATAATTAAATGTACATAAGTTGAACCTAGACATTTAAATATGTACAACATAAATATTTTTGAAAAAAAAGGTCTCTACTAAGATCCTTATTATCCTATAAGAAAACCCCAGAATACTGCTTACCCAAAAAATACCAACCCCTAGAGAAGTGACTAAGGTGTGGTGAAATGGATCCACTAATGCCTTCTCCACTTTAATATTTTGACAAAAAAGTATACAGGTATTTATACCAGTTCTCTGGGTCAGTTTCTGCGTTGATGCTGGGAAGGCTCTCAGAAACTGAGGTAGACCGTTAGAGCAGCCACTAGCTCATAGGCTGTGCCCCTATGAATTAGCAAAACCCACCATCAAGTGCAGTCGATGTAGTGTAGACCACAGAGCTGTATTTCAGAGCTACTTTACTCCCTCAAGCAGACACTTACCCTTGGGTGGCAAACAGTCTCTCCAGAACTACACAGCAGACCTACAGGTGACTATCTTATTAAGGTGTTTCCCTGCCTAGTTTAGTTCTGCATGCCTTATAGTGTGCCCAAATACAGGTAGTTCCACTGAAATCCAAATGTGAGAAATGGCATGTGATTTGTGACGGATACCTGCTATTCATTTTTCAAAAAATCTCATTTTGTGAGAGAATTAGTGAGATGGTAGC
Organism: Ondatra zibethicus; assembly: GCA_004026605.1. Taxonomy (NCBI): domain Eukaryota; kingdom Metazoa; phylum Chordata; class Mammalia; order Rodentia; family Cricetidae; genus Ondatra; species Ondatra zibethicus. Next base: position 18,540 of record PVIU01026683.1, on the reverse strand, counting down.
ACTGGGAATATAATGCATAACATTTCAAAGAAAACTCCTGATTCTGCTAACAAACAACTGTGTGAATTATTTCATAAAGTATGATATGCCTGTCCATCTGATACATTTCTAAAAAGTGATACACAGATAATAAATTCAAGGTTTGTAAATTCTCTTCCCATCAATAAGTATATGTCACTATACAGTCTAATATTGGAGAAATAGTTGGGATTTTTTCAGCCATATGAAAGAACCTAGGTAGGTTGAAAACGTATAGATGTTCGAGTTCACATTCTGTTGCTGTGATAAAACACTGTCCAAAAGCAACTTGGAGAAGAAAGGGCCTATTCAGCTTGCCTTTCTAGGTTTAAGAGTCCAACATTGGGAAATCAGGGCACACACATAAGGCAAGAACCTGGAGGCAGGAACTGAAGCAGAGGCCATGAAGGAATTCTGATTACTGCTGTGCTCTCTCTGGCCAGCTTTGCCATACATTCTGAGACTACCTGCCCATGGGCGGGACCACTCACAGCGTACTGAATCCTCCCATATCAATCAACAATCAAGAATTCCCCCACAGACATGGCCAGAGGCCGAACTGATCTGGGCTGTCCTTCAAGTGAGACTTTCTCTTCCCAGGTGACTTTTGGTTGTGCCAAGGTGATACAGATGTGTGCTAATTCCTTATTCTGTCCTATACACTTATTTCATTTTTTTCTAAATGAAAAAATTTTTCAAGAATAAAAAATCCTACAGCATATTGGAATAGCACACTTCTAATTTGAGAAAGCTAGCTCTCCCTCTCAAACAACAATTTGGTAACTTTATGTATCCAATGAATTAGCTGAAGTTCTGAACTTCAACTTACCTTGGTACAGGAGGCAAGAGAATTGTCTAATACTGTAGCCAATAGCTTTAAGCATGTGATATGTGACTAGTCCCAAGCAAAATGTGCTGTGAGAGAGTCAAAAAGACTTGATTCCAAACACTTACTATAGAAAACATTCAAAATATTATGATAATTATATATTGAATTGATGATATGCTAGATTGGAGGGCTGCATAAACTACACTATTAAGATTTATTTGTCCCTTTTTGGGACATGGTTACTAAGATATTTCAAATTATCTACATGGCTTACATTGTGTTTGTTTTGGACAGGACTGATTTAGATAAAAGCAATGCCAGAACAATGCTGAAAGGTCTGGCCAACTGTAACAACCCAGACACATCCATTCTTATGAGCATATTATCTGCTTGGCAGCCAGCTCTATTGCTGATGTGGTTTTCCTCTGTGCCCTCTGCACAAACACAGACATATGATGTAGAGATGATGTAGGGAGGGGGCACATGTGTCACAAGAACAGTTTTACAGTGGCATACTCATTAGGTGACGTGAGGGAAATTTTGGCAATGTTCTCCTTTCTGTTTGTGCTCAGACTTCCATTAACGGTGGTGCAATTGTCTCTAGTTGCTCTTGGGATTATCCCATACTATTTCAAACACTTAATTATTTGGAAGAATTAGACCATTTTTCATCCCACAGCAAGATCTTCAATATGCATATGGATATTTTACTTTACATGGAAGCCTTGCACAGGAAAAGAATTAACCTAAATTAGATTAATTTGGAAAAACTGGCAAACTTTTTCCAGAATCCATGTCAGCATCTTTCATTTTAAATCTGCTCCCTTTGCAGAGAATATAAAAGAATCTAGATTTACTTGCCATGAAACTGCCTATTTATAGAGGGTAAAAACATACCCCCTAGAAAGTATCTTTGACAATATCTTTTAGAAATGTCCTGAAGGTGTTTTGGAAAATAAGGACCTAGTTGAGTGGAATAATAAGCAATATATTGATCAGTAATTTATGACATATAAAGGCAAAGTTTTTAATTAAAAAAGGGAAAAATGGCTCCCATGTTAATGTTCATGTAAACAGAAAGAGTTTTTGGAAGACTCCATTGTCAACACCTCAACAACGGATGATTTTTGGCCTTCATGCTGTACATTTCTATAGCTACACAGCATATGATTCAGCTTTTTTCACTATCTCATAAAAATCACAGCTAATAAACTCTACTTGGCACCTTGAAGGAAAGATGCTTGCTGCTGACTGTAATATACTGGGCTTCGCAGAACTTCAAAGATAGGGTGGCTTCTCCTGTCTACCTTGCCCAAGTTCCTAGCCCGAGGTGGGAACCAACCACGTTTGTCTTGGGAAAATCTGTTTTCAGTTTGCTATCAAAGTGTCTCACATCCCTTTTAATCAGCTATTCCATTTGACAGCCCGTGCACATAGACTCCATTTGTAGATGGGAGAGGGCTTTCATTTGGTGCCTCCATTTTCTTGTGTCCTCTTTTACTAACGACGTGATTTCAAATTGTTCCTTACAGAAAATGAAGCATGTATGTCCATAAGAGAAGAACTCAAGACTTTATAAAGTTTAATGCCAAGTCCAAACTAAACTAAAATTGAGATTTATTGAGTGCCTGCCTCATGATACTTGAAACTAATTTATTCTTAGCTCAGGTCGGGTGTCAGATGCATAGTCGCAGGGTAATGTGACATAAATATTTATGGAATTTCAGCTGAAAAATTATTTTCATCATCCAAAGCCTTTCTGTCTGGATCTTCCATTGTTACCAGAGTTTTACACTGAATCTGCAACTTAGAAAATACTTTGTGAAACATACTGGCTACTTTCAAAAACAATTTCCAAACATCATTTTGTCCCTTCACCAGCGCTTCTAAATGGGAAGAGTATAACCGAATCTCCACAAAATAGGATACATGCTGCCACAGTGAAACCAGATTAAATACATATTACAGCGTGGTGGAGGTTTCACTTATTAATTTAGAGGTAAAGTTCCCCCTAAGGTTTCAAGCCTGTGTGTCATCGCTTCCAAGAGAAAATAGTTCTCAAACTTGCTTTCAAAGAAACCAACACACAGACAGACTCATGAGAACACATCCAATAAGAGTCACTATTTTTCCAAAGGTAATAAATGACCTCTAGACCTGCAATGAGATTTTTTGATAAGAGTATGGGAATCTGCAGAATCAATCAAGTCTAGGAGTCTTTCCTTCTTCACGTGTTATATTAATTTACCTCGGGGGTGTGCACATTAACTGATGTCAACTGTGCAGTGGGCATTGTCTGCTCACACTCAAACTTGAGCTCTTGAGCTGAAGACTTCAGTATCTCCTTCGGGTAAAAGTCTAGAAAATATAAGAATAACTGTGTGGAGAAGAGACATCGGTGTTTTGTAAGACAACCCCTGAGACAACAATGGAACATAACTCTACTCATGGTGTGGAAGCTGTGTAGAAAGACACAACTCTCTCTCTCATTCCAAGTGGAATTCATTCAGGAGACTGAAGCATGAATGTTTTAATATAAGCTTCAGATGCTATATGAAGAAAAAGATCAACTATATCAATTTAAGGCAAAGTCAGATCATTCAATAAAGACAAAAGTTTTAATCCTTTAAAAGATACCAGTTTAGGCAGCATAGTTGAGAGGTTTATTTATTTACTTTTGTTATTTTGATATGGGGCATCACTGTATAGACAAGGCAGGTCTGGAACTTGCTATGTAGTGAGTCTGATCCTAAACTTATGATCCTCCTGCCTTCAGTCGCCAAGTGCTGGGAATACAGACATGTGCCACCAAACCTAGCTTCATAATGTTTTTATTTCTTGATGGTACTTAAAATAATGATGTATCTTACATCTGATGGTATCTTAAATCTATTTAAAGGAAATATTCCAATGGATTCCCTTATTTCTTATTCCCATGATCAAACTGTGGTGCTTACAGTCTCCACACTTGATTCTGACTCCTGTGTATATATCTACTCCTGATATATATAGTTACTCCCTGTGACTGAATGACCAATAGGCAATAGACCTTCCTCCTGTAAACTTATCATTTCATTGTGGTTGTCTAAACCATTGGATGTGAATACTGAATTCATTAGCCTTCCATATTTATTTGCCTCTTGGTCAGGCATTTCCTTCCTTCCTTGGTCAACCTCCTTATTTTTCTTCCCTCCCTCCCTTTCATCCTTCTTTTTCTTTGCTAGGCCCTTGCTAGCCCAGATGACCTTGAATTTCCCACCCCCCAAGTGCTGTGGCTACAGATATGTATAACCATTCATGGTTCAAGTTAATTTACTAGAAATATGGTATTCAGACCAAGTACATCTTATGCAGATAGATAGATAGATAGATAGATAGATAGATAGATAGATGATAGATAGATATACAGACACACACACGAGAGAGAAAGAGAGAGAGAGAGAGAGAGAGAGAGAGAGAATTACCTGTGAGTGATCTGACTTTTCACAGCCACAAAGTCCAGAACAGAACTGCCAGCTTAGCCGTGTGTAGAAATTTCAATCAAGTAGCAAACAGCTGTCACAGGGTTCTGGAATAGGACAATTGAATCCTTAAGCCTTCTTCTAACTAATTACATGAAAATAAGTCAAGATGCCACACACAACCTCTCAACCCACTCAGATCCTCCACACCCTTCCCCAGAGTCTAGCCCTGTAAATGAACTGAACTAGAAAAGATCATACTAAATGAGGTAATCTAGACCCCAAAATACAATCCTCACATGTTCTTTCTTATTCGAGGCTCTTGGTTCCACCTGAAATAACTTTAAAAATCAGGAAAGTAAACTAGGGACCATTGTAGGTGGAAGAGGATGGGGAATCAATAGAGTGGACTAGCAGGTTATAAGTGATCTGAGGAGAGAAGTGAGAAAATTTGGTGTGTGTGGGGGCTCTAGTTAGGAATGAGGAGGATAAAAAACAGTAAGGATGTCTGAAAACTTTATAAGGAATCACACTATCAGCAACATACCTAAAATATTATAATACATATATATTACACATAAATTATTAATATACATATATAATTAACTGAAAATTTTTATCTGGGATGACAATACTCTTTTCAAGAGCCAAAGGCCACCTAACAAAGCCACCAATACAAGGCAAGGAAAGCCCTCTTTTTAATTGTTTATCATGGTTGTCCAACACACTCCCAAACCATTATAGGCTATTGTTATTGCCTTTGGTTGCACTCTACCCTCCTCACTCCCCCCATATATGAAGGTAAGTCCCCATTACTGAAGACAGCATGCACTTCCAACACAGGGCCCAGGGGCCCCTGAGCTGGAACTGACCAGAAAGCCTCCTCTCTGACACTAGCTTTCATGGTGATGGAAGGCACCACACAAGCTTCCAAATGAGGGAAACAACTAATAGTCCTATAGAGTTATGATTCCTATGAACCGCGACAGCCATCAACGTGGCACAATAATAGTAAGGATACAATAGCAGTACACATACCTTGGCAGTAACCAACAGCTCTCTACTTAGACTTACCTGTTCAACAAGAAGGAAATCACGTCTGCCACTGGAACCAGGGTTAATGAAGTCATAGATCTTAGAGTAAAGAAACTACCACTTTACTAAATCAGGATAATCCCTAACTATATTCTAAATGTTTGTTCTGATATCCGCAGGTAAGTGTAGTCCTAACTCTTATCAAGGAAACTTGATTTGGCACCAGATGGAAACCATTACAGAAAACTGCAGCAGATCAAAATGTAGGCTTGCAGAACTCAGTGCCAACTTCCAAACTTGAGGCTGAGGGAACACTATGGAAGAAAAGCCAGAAAACATGTAAGAGGCAGAGGACCAATGAGTTTGCTATGAGGCTGTGTCTCCTAAGAATGTCAGGAGTTACACCTATAAAGCCTCACTGACATGACTGCATAAACAGGACATAAATATGGACAGAAACAACAGATATATAAACATGGACCAGCAAAAGCCCATCAATCCTCAATCATACACAAAGAACTATAGGCAAATAAAGAATGCTGAAATCAATAGAAACAGTCTTCCCCAGGGAAGAGACTGTGGTTGGTTATCCAATACAAAATGGTTAGCCGTTGAAACACACACACACACACACACACACACACACACACACACACACACACTGAGAAAAGGCTCAGTCTGCAGTCACCACCTAGACACAGAGGAAGCAAGATGAAAATGCTACATTGAGAAAAGGTACCAAGCCATGTGGCTAAACATAGATAAGAATTATGGGTTATTTTAAGTTGTAAGAACTAGTTAATAATAAGCCTGAGCTAATAGGCCAATTAGTTTATAATCAATATAAGCCTTTCTGTGTTACTTTGGAACTGAATGGCTGCAGGATCAGGTGGGAAAGAAACTTCTGTCTACAAATGGTACCCAGCATGAGGCAAGAATTCCCACATAAAGCCTAAGAAAGGTTTAAAAAAGGGATTGTAAATAGACAAAAGAAGAGAGTCAAGCACAGCTTCTTGATAGCAGCATTGTCTTGGGTTGATTCTGTCTGCTAGAGGGAAGCAGATGCTTGGTTTCTTTAAGAGAGGCTTCCTGACTCAGCCTTAGCAGCAAAAACTGTGATGTGGGATTCCCCTTTGTATGCTGTGAATATCATTGATGAATCAAGAAACTGCCTTGGACCATTGATAGGACAGAACTTAGGTAGGCAGGGAAAACTAAGCCAAATGCTGGGAGAAGGAAGGCAGAGGAGAAGAAACCATGTAGTGCCACCAGAGACAGATGCCAGAACTTTACCTGGTAAGCCACTGCCACGTGGCGATATACAGATTAATGGAGCTGTGTTAAATTTATACGTAAGAGTTAGCCAATAAGAAGCTAGAGCTAGTGGGCCAAGCAATGATTTAAATAATACAGTTTCTGTGTGATTATTTTGGGGCTGAGCAGCCCGGTGGCCAGGAAAGAAACTAACAGCCTACCCTACAACTGTGCAGTTCTTTTAAGAGGCTCTGCAACCAAACACTTAAATGGTGTTTATGAGCAGCTGGTGGCATGCTTCTTGGTGGTGGTATGAACCTAGAAACTCCACAGAGTTGTGGTAAAAAACGTGACTTTCGCCAGTACCTCTGCCATGAAGCTTGACTCTCAGGAAACCAAGGAGTGGGGCTGATCCAGTCTCCAAAGACAGCTTTAATCCTAGCCATATCACTAGCAAATTAAAGACTCATATGATCATAAAAAAGAGATATACAATAAAGACAGATTCAGACAAAATAAAACCTCTAAATGGTTTACAGTGTTTAAAAATATATGTAGGCTTAGGAGAGAAGAGAAAAAGGATAGAGAAAGTCCTTTAAGGAATCCAGCTGGAGTTCCCAATAGAATGAGTCCCAGGCTGAGCAAAGCTTTTTGTGTGAAGTTTCCAAGTCAAGAACAAATACTAGAAGAAAGTTAACATCATCAAAGCAAGGGCATAAAGCCGCCCACCAGAAATGAACTGGAGAAGCCTTATGGAGGCAGTCAGCTGGAGTTCTGATAGTGTCTCAGGCTCAGGCAGAGCAAAGTCTTGAGCTTGGGTGGGTTTTCTAAGTGAATGAACAAGCAGCAGCAGATAATATTATTAGAAAAGACATTTGCAACGCCCAGTAGAAACTGACCCTGAAGCAGACAGCTGGAGTTCTCAATGAGCTTTCACTCCCTGGATTATCTTTCAATAGTTGAACTTCAACGTCTGTTTTCTACTACAGGTACTTTGCTATCATGGGGTAAACAATAGTAACATGTGCTGGATATGACTTATTGCCTAGCTGTCTGTTCTCAAAGACACAATTATTTTACTCGGGCTGTTTTCTCTGCACCTGTCACAGAGCTGGGGGACCAGCTCATCTCCTAACAAAGGGGTCTTGGGAAATACTTTGAGACAGATGTGCTTGGATCTGAAATGGGGGAGGGGATTCTTCTTCAAGAGTCAGCTTCTCAGTGAGCTCAAACAGCACATGACAATTTGAAAATATAAACTGTCTCATGTATATTGTTTGTAAATTGGATACACCTATCTCATGGGGTGATTTTCAGACACTGAAATACCTCCAAAATGCTTACAAACTCATCCCAGTGAAACAGTGAATCATGCTGAGAACATTATACGACTTAGTGATCTCTGAACATATGTGCCCAAATGGATGTTCAGAATTATCTAAAGTCAAGAGGTAAGAAAGCAGGAGTATGATGGATGAATTTCAGAAACATTTCTATAAGATGCATATATAGGGAATGGAGAGATGGCTCAGCAGTTAAGGGCTCTTAATGCTCTTCCAGAGGTAATAATATCCCTTGCTAATATTTTATATGACATATCGAAATACAAATGTTTGTGGTTAAATAAAGTATACTGTTAGAGCTAATTATTTAGTGATGAGGTAGAATGCCTCACATTTGTGACTTGTTTAATATTTCTTCGAGACGAATGAATCTAGGTCATGACAAGATTGTGTTACTGGTCTAGTTAACTGAGAGTGAGGGCTCTGTGAGGCTGCTTCTAATCCAAGCTCTGTCACTGGCCACATGAATGCAGCCTGAGCCTCAGAATCTTCACTTGTGGTTTAGGCACAAGCAAATTAGCTGACACACATCATGGTGACTTGTCTGGGCAAATGAAAGGAGAGCAGCAGGTATGAGAATGAAAGCTATGGAAAACTGCTGATGTGTTGCTGCTGTCAGCAATAACATCTCACAGACTCTCAACATAAAGTATTAACTACAAGCTTTCCTGGGGCTACTTGTCCCTTTCCTATTTCAGAAATGAAGTGAACATTGTCTTACAGGTGATCAGGAAACATCATATTGAATTCAAAGTTTGTATTTGTTGTGAACTTCTTTCTGACAGACACTATGCCAGGGATGATGAATATTCTTATTCTTATTCCATAAACCACCCTTTGAGATTGATGCCACTGTCGATAAGAATCAGAGAAGTGTTGTGCTTAAAGATCAGATGACATGGAGCCATATGTATCACTGAGAGCTACCAACTAACAGATATGTGATGTTGGGCAAGCTGCTTAGTTTCTGTAAGTGACAGATTCCTCATCAGAATGACAGGGAAAAATAAGTTGCATTCACTATGATAATGTCAGAAGGACATGATGGTCCACATATAATAAAATACTTGCACATGGGAAGTAATAATTAGATATTCTAAGTGGGGTCCAAGGATGCAAGCTTCTTTATGAATCCTTAGAATGACTTTCAAAGTCATCTAGTCTGAAAAGGAAAGAGCAGGAGGATGATGTATGGAAGGAATTTGAGGCTCAGAGAAGCGACTTCTCAAGCCATACAACTAAGGCACTGGTGGTTTTGTGAGGCAAGTCAACTTTGCCTGATGCTGGGACCCATCTTTTCTGCATAAATCATACCCCAGGGTTAAGAGTCCCAGTCCATTGTACACAGAACTCAATTGCCACCTAAATGGGTGCAAAGCTGCCCTCATGCTTTGGTTACTACATCTAAGAAGACACAGAAACTCTGTTGGCTTAGACTTCAAGGAGCCTGGAGGATGAGCTCTATAGAAAGGAATAGTGTTGGGTGCCATTTCCAGTCCTCTTTAGTACCATCACTATCTTTTCTTCTCATATTATCTATCTCTGAGTCCTTTTGGAGTTTTTTCAAATTCTTTCATTATATTAGAGAAACAACTCCTAAGATGAAGAGTGAAAAATGGTTTATAAATATTATTGTAGAATTGAGCTAGGAGTCAAGGACTGTGGGTTCTGGTCATTTAGTCACCAATTGTGGTAGATTTCTTCTCTATTCCTCCCTTTGTCTTGTGTCCTTGTAATTCCTTCTACTAAGATTAGAAAGTACATCTTTGGACTTGGCCATGTGATTTTCTATGGCCAATGACCTGTTAGCAGAAATTCTAAGCAAAGGATTGAAATATGCTTACATGGTAAGGTTTATATTTTTGTGCACATCTTATGTTGTCCATGTGGAGTAGAAAATCTAGCCAGTTCATTGGTTCAGAGGATAACCGACAACATGAAGCCCTGGACTCTACCCACAGTTTCTAGTCAAGCTAATTTGAACTCAGCTGAAAGTCAACCAGTTGAGTGAATGTGTTCAGTCACTGGAGTTTGAAGTGGTTTGCTAATACTTCATTTGGGTAAAAGGCAACTGATATACTAACCATGTGTACCTACATAATGTCACTGCTTTGTGCTTCATTCTCTCTGCAAGGAAGATATTGAACAAGCTACTCTCCACATTTCCCCAGCTTTTCTATAGACAAGGATGAGACAGCATGGCATGTTCCCCACCAAGACTTTCGTAGTCTACAAAGAGAATGTGTAGGGATAGAATTAGGATTCTCGGGTGTCATTTAAATAGGACAATTATGTAATTAGGCCATTATCACTTGTATCATATTAATTTATTTCCATATTTTAGTGAATAGACTCTGTTAACATTCAAATGCTAAGAACTTGTTTATTGAACTTTGTTTAAGAATGTTCTTACAGCCAGAAAGGGATGATTTTGGAGTCCTCATAGAAGTTCAAAATTTACATCAGGTACCTTTCATCTTACCTGTAGCTCTTAAAGAATAGAATGTGACATTCTGTGCCTGGCATGTTTTTTGACACTTTTTTTTTTTGCAGAAAATAAGCTAAATCTAGCCATCTCTACCTTTGCTTTAAAATATTGTCTTTTACACATGCAGACAAGTATGTGCAAGAGGAGACGTTGCACTTTGTTTTTAATAGCAAACTTCAGAGGTGTTAGAGAGAGCCAAGGAATATTGAAAATTGCCTATGTTCCCTCTACTTATAGTTGAGTGGCACTCAAAGAGATCCGTGGTCATGAAATTATCCACATAGGTCTTTAAAATATGTCCATTGATTTCTTAGAACTGACAGGGACTGTAGTGGCAGATTTATTGTATATACCATGGGCCAATGTTTACTGGTTACTTTCCAACCATCCTTTTCAAGTCCCCGAGTACTCTTCTGAAAATATATATTAAGGTACAATGCAATCTGAGGAAAGTTAGTTTATTGCTTGTCTACTTGGAGCCCAAATGAAAGTAAGTATTCTCACTGGGGTCTCTAGGACCTCATATGTTTTAATGAAGTTTCTAGAATTGAGTGTCAAGTGCCAAATGGGCTGAAACTCTTATCTCCTACTACAATGCACGCACCTGACATTCTGTTCCTGCAGTGGTTTTTGACATTTACTTTTGCAGCGAAGTAAGTTGAATCTAGCTCTAACTTTGCTCAAGGATATTGTCTTGTACACATGCAGAGAGATGCACACAAGAGGAGACACTATACTTTGCTTTCAATGGCAAAAACTTGAGATGTTCAAGAGAGGACTGGTTCAATAATGTAGTCACTGAAATGCTTAGTCAGCTGGAAGCCAAGGCCCGAACTTAAATCTTAGTGATGCTCTCAGTGTGAGGAGGAGTTATTTCTGGAAGCAAACCCCACGAAATAAACATTTGCACCCGTGACAATGACCAGTACTACAGACGTTTGAATTGTCCTCACTGGCCGGAGAGGGTCCTACCAGCACTGATGGCCACCCACTACTGGCATATTGTTTTAAATCACCAAAATCATTCTTGTGCCAGTCATGTCTCACTGAAGAATCGGGTTACTGGGTATTTGAATATATTTTTGCAATGTAATAAAAAAATCATCGTTTGTCTATGACTAGCATAACATCTCATTTATGTTTAGTGCAGAAGAGCGCAACTCCGTGGAAGAAAGAATTTGTAAACGTGATGCCGCATTTTGATAGAAACATGGCTGTGGATGTTAGCATCACTGTTTTGTAGCTGTGACTTTGTGTTGATTTCCTGTGGTATTACATATTTCAGGGACATTGAAAGTTCTTTTTTGGTTAAGAATAAAAGAAACCGATAAAGGTACCTGTTCCATACTCTGTTGTGTTGCATTTAGGGAAGACAGAAATTTACTCCAAGGTGGTGATGAAAATGTTTTGTGTGCTCCTCCCTCTGCTAATTCCTTCTTTTTGGCAAGCATGAAATGTCAACTGTCAATGGATCCGGGTACCTGGGTGATGGGAGAGTATAAAAGTTTCTCCTTGCTGTTAAATAAATGACTCTCCCAGCTGTGTCCGCCTTCCCCCGCCTCCTCCGAGGAAGTCTTTAGGAAGCAGTATCTGGCCCCTGGAACAGGGACTTCTAACAGGTTTCGAGCTCGCCTGGTCAGAGTCCATTTTTTCATTGTGACTGTACTTTTTGTGCCCAGCACAGGTTCTAGTCATCTTCCTATCCTCACTTGCGGTGCCGCACAGCACCCAGATATAGTGTATTTTCAGTGAAGCTCGGTCCCTTCAGCTGGTAAGCGCTAGGACCCCCATCCTTTTCTTCCTTTGAAACGTCCCCTAGGTCCCTTCGGTGGATAAGCATTGGGACACCCATCCTTCCCTTTGTGTTGTCTGTCATGTTTGTCTGTCCATTTGGTTAGGAAGGAATATTTTTTTTTTCTGTTTTCATAAGGCTGGGCTCCCAAGTGCTGTCCCTCATCTGGTCATAGGGGTGTGGCCTAAAGAACCACAGAAGTTCCCCACTAATCACTAGACATAAGGGTCTAATACAATTTCCCACCCTTGTTGACTGTTGATCTCCTGCTGTCCCTCTCAGAGGGAGCTGACAGACAGGATGGTGTGACCTGTCATCTGTGGGAGTGTCACGCTTGCCTCAGCAGGGAGAGGCACAACACAGGAGATGAGAGCTCAGAGGTTGGTGCTGGCCAGGCCTGATGTGTGTGAGCTGTGACTGGTGTGAGCTTCCTGCTTGACTGAGGTCTCAGGGTGCTGTCTGAGCCTCGGGTGTAGACGATACTTCAAGGTGTCGGCTCAGAGGTAATAAACTTTCCTAGCCTGCTAGGCAACTAGGCTGCAGTGAAGGCTCTGGGCCCCTCTCGGACCACTGCTGAGCTGTGTGTCATCTGAGTCGCCTGCTTCTTCCTGTGCTTCTGTCCTCCCAGGTCCCTGGCAGTAGTGCATAGGGGACAGCCTGGGGCCCACCTTGGGCTTTCAGCAGCTGTCCAAGAACAGCACATTGCTGGTAAAGCTGGGGTTCCAGGGCCTGAAGCTTGGGCCACCACAGATGTCCAAGCCCACCGGAGTCAACCGAGACACCTGCTGCTTCTGTGGGGCCTGCTGGGACTTCGGTGGATGGTCCAAGCAGTGGAAGCTTGGGCCTTGCCTGCAGAGCGGGGGTGTAACTGGCTGCTCCTGAGTGTCCTCACAATTCCGATCCCCTTTGACTCTAGGCAGCTGATGAGTGGATGCAGCAGTGGCCACCGCTTTACGCTGCTGCTGTCAGTGTATGCCCTCGGCTACCTGGGGCTGATCTTCAGTTGGGTGCAGCTGGTGCTTGGATTTGTCCCCTGGTGCCACAGGAGCCGGGGCCAAGCCAGTTGCTGTGTGCTGGCACTGTTGGAGGACAAGGAGCAAGTTGTGCACCTAGGGGTGCAGGCCTGCAATCTGCCTGCCTGGATTCATTTTCCAGATGCCGAAAGAGTAGAATGGCTAAACAAGATGGTAAAGCACATGTGGCCCTTCATTTGTCAATTCATAGAGAAGTTCTTTCGAGACACCATAGAACCTGCTGTGTGGGGAGCAAATGTCCTCCTCAGCACCTTCAGCTTCACAAAAGTGAGCGTGGGTCAGCAGCCCCTTAGAGACAGTGGTGTTAAGGTTTTTACTGAAAATGTACAAAAGACAAATTATTCTGGACCTTCAGATTAGTTTTGCAGAAAATTGCAAGATTGATTTGGAGATCAAGCAATAATTTTGTGGAGCTGGTGTGAAAAGTGTTCAGATTCATGGGACAATGTAGGTGATCCTGGAGTCCTTGATTGGTGACATGCCTTTAATGGTGCATTGTCCATCTTCTTCCTTAGGAAACCACTTTTAGGGATTAACTGGATAGGACTGACTCATCTCCTAGACATCCCTGGACTAAATGGTTTATCAGATACTATCATTTTGGATACAATATCAAAAATAATTGACAGTCATTTGCCACAAAACAATATCTTAGCAGGGCTCCCTACACTTTTAATAAAGTCCCATGTAGTCCCTTCCTCCATTCCCATCCCTCATATCACACTGGCCTTTTCAGATTCCAATAAAAATTCAGAGGACTGAGCACTGGTACCTATCACATATTAGACCTCACTACCAAAACGCCTATATTTCTTTAATTCTTAGAAAAGTAGTCCTAATTCAATAAAAAAATCAAAGCTGGCTTTGGAGTTGGAGTGTGGCTCTCTCCTTCTCTAAACCCAAACACACTGTTAGAAGAAAAACTCAGAGTTTCTGTCTCATATCAGAAGAGCCACCTGGCGTGGAACAGAAGAAAACCAAAAATTTATGGATTATTGTTGTCAAAACTCTGTTATTTCCCCCCCAAGTCTATTTCTCCCATTACTTACTTTTTGACTATTTAATACCTTTCTTTGGCTGAGGAGCTCAAGTATATATTGACAGAATGATAGGTAAAATAAATGGATCAATAGAAAAATAGATATATAGATGTATAGATGATAAATAGATGATAAATATATAGCTATATAGATAGATGATAGAAAAATATATCAATAGATAGATACATAGATGATAGCTAGATGATAGATGATAATAGATGTGACATATATACTCAGTAAAATATTATTACATTTAAGCATATTTATCTTATTTTTAATTATTTGTAAATGTATGTCTATGTGTCTGCATGTATGGTCCTGCCTATTCCTTTCAACAATTCAATGACTTTCTGGGCTCTTGGAAGATTTCCCATACCACTGGTATACCCGAAAATCCACAGGGACACCATTGTGGAGAGGACCAACAGAGCTCTTAAGGAGAGACCCTAATCTGGCCTTAAAAGAGGTCCTTTTCTATATGAGCTTCTTCAGTTTTGATAACAAGGGACTCAGCCCAGCTTACAAGCACTGAGCATCCCTACTAAGGAACACACCCTGCCCCTGGTGAGATGGAGAGATTCTATCTCTCTCCAATGGCAGCCTCCAGGCCTCTTGCTAACCCATGGGAGAGGGTATGCTTGTGTTTTATCTCAGATGCCACAATGTCAATTTGGATCTGGGTAAAAGATGTACATCCAGCCATGGATCAGCCTGCTTCCACCAAGGAGGGAATAGCCCAGGATTGGTAATGTATCTACTCCCCTTTCTTGCTTTCATTGCCCCCCGAACAAATTGATTTATTAAGGACAGAGGTTATGACCTCTGACTACTCATTTTTTAAAAAAAGTTTGACAATATAATATAATATAATATAATATAATAGGGCTATTGGATCCCTCCTGGATGCTCACATATACATTAATTGGTGAGATGGTTTTGTTAACCCTTATTCTCCTTAAATGTCTCATGCAGCAGTTCCAACATTAATAGACAGCAATTAAGGTGACTCTTCAGGTGTTAATGGCCATTAGGCATCCTTCTTACAGTCCTCCATAGGAGGTTATGCATGTCTGGTTATTTGTAATTCAAAAGGCTATTATTACCTAGTACCCCCCACCTTGGAAGCTCTCCAGGACTGAATGCTCTTTGAGGGTGGCTAGTCAAAGATGGGTATGAGCTTGTTTGGCAGGCCAACCTAAGACAGGCACAGTCCAGTTGCTGAGCCCTCCTGAGACAGGGTCAACAAGGCTTGAGAAAAGAACTCTGGCTCCCACTGAGTGCCGTATGTAATCAATTAAAAAGGGATGGATATGTAGGAAACTAAGGCCTACCAGGTCAATAGGAGCCAACCTGGAGTCTGCCTGGAGCTGTCAAAGGTCCTGTCTATGCCTAACCAATAAGGAGCAACTAAGCAGTGTTTCCCAAGTGCCTATCAACAGGTGCTGTCAGAGGTCCTTTTTGTGACTAGCCAATGAGGAATGAGCATGAGATGTCAACTGTCAATGGATCAGAAGGCCTGGGTGATGGGAGAGTATATAAGTTTCTTGCTGTTAAATGAGTCTGCTATAAGCCTTTTTACCTGATTCCTGGTGTCTGTGTCTGTTGACATTGTGCCTTTTCACCCCCTCCCCCGGGGAAGACATTAGGACCCAGCAATACTTCCTTCCTTTCACTCTTTCTTCCGTCTTCCTTCCTGTTTTTTGTTTCTTTCAATGGGGTCTCATGCATCCCATTGTTGCTCATGGTTTTGAACCTCTGAGCCTTTTGCCCTCACGTTCAGAGTGCTGGGATTACAGGCTTACAGTATCATACTCTTACTCTATGCAGCTATGAAGATTGAATCTAATACCTTCAAGTGTACTAAGTCTATATCCTATACACTAAGGTATATCCCTAGCCCCACCTATCATGCTATAAACTCCCCAACTTAACCATTAATTAAACAACAATTTTCTTATTTGCTCATATATTTTTCAAGTGAAGTTTAGACTTAGCTACTCAACTGTGTTAAGTGTTTCACAAGAGGAGTATTTTATGAATATGTTTTCTTGCAATATATTAGAAATGTTTAAGTTTGGCTAAACATATCTTCAAAAAGCTTTTCTGGGGAAGATAGAAAAGGGAAAATTTTGAAGCTAATTAAGAGAAAACAAATCAGGCATTAGTGAAAAATAAAATATATACATTTTTCTAGCCTGAGTGAAGAACAGATAGTGATAAAGGGCAAAAAAAACATGGAGAAGAAGTTGAGGAAAAGTGCAAGGGAATTTGAAACCACAGAGAAGTTAATTCTGAAGAATTTGAAAATTTTTATTCATTCATTCATTTATGCATGCATGAATACATGAATCCTGTCTTTGTTGCTGTAATCATGAAATGATACCTTAGAGAAAGGGATTGTTCACATTTTATTTGTTGTGTGTGTATGTGTGTGTGTGTGTGTGTGTGTGTGTGTACATACATAAATATATGTACTACAATGTGCATGTATGTGCAGGTCAGAAGACAACTTGCAAGAGTCAGTTTTCTCCTTCCACTACATGGGTCCTGAGTATAGAATTTTGGTCCTCAGATTTGATAGCAAGCACCTTTACCCACTGAGCCATCTCTCTGGTCTAAGAATGTGATCTTTTAGTGATGATATTTCTTTGCAAGGATGTGACATAACTTTGACAGTATGTTTATAGTGAATTTCTGATACCTCACCTACTTCCCATTCTCCCCATAGAGTCACAATACAGGCAAAATTGAAATTCTTCCACCATCTCCTGTGTCCTGTCTCTTTCTCTGAGGAGTGGCTGGCAAGACCTTAGAAGAGTAAGTGGAAAAGAGATAAAAAAATCTTCCTTTCCCATATCACACCCTAGGGACCTATTATGTTATTTGAAGGCCCTCGAAGGAGGAGAGATTGTTACCATGACTTTGGTGGCACCAAGGGCTTCCCTGGTTGGGTAGAAATCCTGCCTCTCTCACAGAGACTGGTTATAAAATATTTTCAGTTTGTCTGTATCACATGAACCTGAGATACTTGACAAGTCAATCCTTCAGGTCATAACATTTCTTACATGCTTTCCATTATTGTTATTATTATTTCAGCTCATCCAAGTAGGATTTTACAATTTCAAATGAATGTCCACAGAACTCTACAGTAATTAACTGGTATTGGCCAAAAAGAATTGCAATAACGTTGGACAATGGGTTTCCATCTGTAGCTTCCATGGGCAGATATTCCACTTGGAGTTGTAGAAATGCTAGAAACATTAAGGAAATGTTTTCAAACTCTCCTTCTCAACCAAGTCGCTGATTTGAATGAAAAAAAGAAAGAAAAATATCCCCCAGGGCCTCTTTGTTCCACACGACCCTGCACCCCGCCCCACAAGTTTAGGCTTTTCTCTGTGGTGTCCATGGTCCACCAGGACTTCCTCTTCCTGCACTGAGTTCAGCTATCCAGAGGAGTGAGTGTATACAAGCCATCCTGGGAGGTCCCCACCAGCTGAGACTCCCCTGACTGCAATCAAAGGAAGAGATGGGCAGGCGCCAATGCAAGAATTCCTCCAACAACCTGAAAAGCAACAGGATAACACCAGAATCCAGCGAGTATGCAACAGGAAAACCTGAGCAACCTAACCCAGAAGAAGTAGAAGAAATCGACTTTAAACATAACTTTATGAAAGTGATAGAGACCTTTAAAGAAGAGGTGAAAAACTCCTTTGAAGAAAGGGATGAGAAAACTAACAAAAAGTTGGAAGAAATGAATAAATTCCTCAAAGATACCCTAGAAAACAAAGAAAAAGCAATAAAACAGGTAATGGAAACAGTTCAAGACTTAAAAACTGAAATGGAGACAATGAAGAAAACACAAAGCAAGGGAAGGTTGGAGATGGAAAATCTGGGTTAACAAGCAGGAACTGCAGAGACAAGTATAATCAACAGAATACAAGAGATAGAAGAAAGAATCTCAGACGCTGAAGATACGATAAAGAAAATAAACTCATTGATCAAAGAAAACAACAAATCCAACAAATTCTTAACACAAAACACCCAGGAAATCTGGGACACCATAAAAAGACCAAACCTAAGAATAATAGGGGTAGAAGAAGGAGAAAAAGTACAGCTCAAAGGCCCAGAAAATATATTCAACAAAATTATAGAAGAAAACTTTCCCAACTTAAAGATGGATATGACTATGAAGGTAAAAGAAGCATACAGAACACTGAATAGACTGGATCAAAAAAAAAAAAAAAAA
>PVIU01026682.1:0-21622 GCA_004026605.1 Ondatra zibethicus | reverse complement strand
CACAGAGGATGGAGGTACACAGAGGTTGGAGGTACATGGAGGATGGAGGTACACAGAGGTTGGAGATACACAGAGGATGGAGGTACACAGAGGATGGAGGTACACAGAGGTTGGAGGTACATGGAGGATGGAGGTACACAGAGGATGGAGGTACACAGAGGATGGAGGTACACAGAGGATGGAGGTACACAGAAGGTGGAGGGACATGGAGGATGGGGGACATGGAAGATGGAGGGACACGGAGGATGAAGGGACACAGAGGATGGGTGGACACAGAAGATGGAGGGACACAGAGGATGAGGGGACATAAAAGATGGAGAGACATCTTTTCATAAAAGATGAAGGGACACGGAGGATGGGGCACACGGAGGATGGGGGGACATGGAGGTTGGAGGGAAACGAAGGTTGGAGGGACATGGATGTTGGAGTACATGTAGGTCGGAGGTACACTGTTGTGGAATAATCTTTTTGTACACTGTAAAGATGAGTTACTTGAATTGGTTTAATAAAAAACTTACCAGGGTTTTCAGGGCAGAGAGAATTCTGGGAAGAAGGTGGAATCGACAGTCAGATGCAGAGGTAGCAGAATGTGCAAAAGGAGAGGTAACAGCCATGAGTCATGTGGCAGGATGTAGATGAACAGAAATGGGTTAGTTTAAATATAAGAACTAGTTAGAAACAAGCCTAAGCTATCGGTCAAGCTTTCACAATTAATATTAAGTCTCTGTGTAGTTATTTGGGAGCTGGCTGGTGGGACAGAGAAAGACCTACTATAATACACAGAGGTTGGAAGCAGACAGTTGTGACAGGAGGTGGGGGGCACATGGGAGACAGGAGGTCAGCATCATCATCTCAGAGTAGCCATCCTTCTGTGTCTGTATCCCTGTATTCTGTGCAGGGTCTCTCCACAGGACAAAGCAGGGGTTTACTCCGTAGTCTTTCATTGGCTGTGCGAATGGTACCTTATAGAACCTGTAAGCTCATAGGGATGTGGCAACATCTCCTGTTTGTCATTATCACCATCTTATATAGATGTTGAGAAATAGCTTTAGACATAGTGTGGATCTTCTCTTCTCTGATGCGGACTTGGTGTTCAATTACTTCTTACTGCTCCAGAAAGGCCCCGATTTCCCAGGCAATTTGCAGTTTAAGCAAAGGCATGTAGGGGCTGGCAAGACGGCATTTCCTGCTCTTTTAGAAGACTGGACTTCAGTTGCCAGCACCCATGATGAACTGCTCACTACTGCCTGTAACTCCAGCTCTCTCTCTTACGGCTTCCACAGGTGATCACATACCACAAATTTAAAAAATAAAATAAATTTTTAAAAATGTACACACACACTGAGGGTTCTGATTTCTAACTTCCTTTCTGTTCAGTAGGTTCCTGGGTGCTTCTCAAACTTCCAATTTGAGCAGTTAGTTTGACATCTGGCTATATGGAGCAAGGCTGGGGTGTTAGAAGGGTGTCTTTGATATTTTCAAATATGTATCAGAGTTGAAAAGGATTTCCCAATATAGAGATGTTGTGGCAAGTGAAGAGCTGCCACCATGTGCCTAGTAAACAGTAAATAAAGTTTACAGGAGAGAAACAGCTCCTGATCAAAGTGAGACAAGCCTAAGAAGCTAGCAGTCTCCAGTGTCTGCCTGGGTGAAGCAGGGCCTGTGGATCAGGGTGCTGGAAGCTGCAGCCTGACCAGAGAAGGTAAAGAAAGATCAGCCTTGGATGCTGGGGAGATGATGGTTCAGGACCTAAGAGCATTGACAGACTCTCCTGCCAGACCTGAGTTCAGTTTCCAGCACCCACATGGTGGCTCACAGTCACCTGCAACTCCATGATCTCCTTCTGGCCTCCAGAAGGACACACACATATGTGTAAAGTAAAATAAACATTGTGTGTGTGTGTGTGTTGTGAAACCTGTTATCCCTCACTGGGGAGATGCATACAGGAAGACCAGGAGTTCAAAACAAAAACAAACAAACAGGAAACAAACAATGCAACAATGACGACAGAGAGAGACAGAAAGGAAGACGGGCGCGCACAGAGAGAGAGAGAGAGAGAGAGAGAGAGAGAGAGAGAGAGAGAGAGAGAGAGAGAGAGAGAGAGAAATAATGAGTGAGGGAGGGAGGGGGCGGGGGGCCCAAGAAGAACAGGAATCTGGAATGGAGTTTTATAGTTGGTGCGCACCTGTAATTCCAGTATCTGGGAGTTCAGGGCTAGCTAGGGCTACAGGAGATCCTGCCTATAAATGGCAAATAAATAAATCTTAAAAAGTGAGCAGAATGTGGGTGTTGGCTAGCTCGAAGGTCTCTTTTCTGGCTTCCGGAAGGGCAGCAGGAGCGGGGCGTGAAAAGAGAGCGCAGGACACCTCCGCTGCCTGGCAGGAGGGTGAGAGGTGAGATGATTTTGGAGTAACCCAGGGCGGGGGCGCACCCCCCTCCTCCAGTCCGACTAGTTGGGGAGCCGGCTGGGCGTCTCCCAACCGCTCGGGGCTGGGCTCCGGGGGATCCGCGCCCTGCTCTGCCCGGCTCCTCCTCCGGGGCGTCCCCGGCTGCCGGCCAATGGGCGGCGGGCGGCGCGGAGCGGGAAGCCGAGCGCTGGGGGCCCAGCCCTCCCAGGCGCGGGGGCCCGCCGCGCCAGGTCCGCGCCCTGGAGTCGGCGCCGGGTTCCCGTGCGGTCCTCGCGAGCCCTCGGGGTGGCCAGAGTACAGCGCCAGGGAGATAGCGCACCCGAAGATGCAGGATGGCTGCGCAACCGCCCTCCAGCCTCTCCAACCGCACCACGGGCTCCACCTGCCTACACCCGCTCAGCGAGCTCCTAGGCATCCCGCTAGACCAGGTAAGAGCGTCCCATCCGCGACCCTGATCCTCGGGCTGGGGAGAGGAATGCTCCCGGGTCCCGCTCAGCCCAGGCCACAGGTGTGAGGGCTTCTTTTCGAGTTGGTCGCTTTTTACGTGTGAAAGCTATCCGTTCACCTAAACAGGCAAGTTGGACTGAAGTTAAGTTTTGGTCTGTGATCGAAACTTTAGTGGTGTGATTCACGAATCCAGCACTTTCCCACCAGTGTACTTAGATCTTCGTGATTTTAAATTTAGGCGATTCTATGTTAAGAATAAGTCTGATCGAGTTGGGCGTGGTGGCTCACGCCTCTAATCCCTATTCACCAGAGCCTGGGGCAGGAAAATTGCTGCATGTTCCTGTCTACTTTCTAGGTTACCGAATGAGACGCCCCAACCCCAAAACAAAACCAAACAACGACAAAAAGTAAAAAAACCCGACTAACCAGGTGTGTAGGTATCTAGTATAGCAGATGGTAATGACTTGTATGTTGAGACAGCGCCTGGCTCTGTAGCCCAGACTTCCTTGACACCCTGTAGTTCAGACTGGCAGCCAACTCTCTATTTTGCCCAGGCTGAGCTAGAACTTGGGGCGATCCCCTTGTCTCTTGTTGAGATGCCTCTCAGACCAGGAGGGTCTTTGTTACTCAGTCTTCATTCATCCCTGTTGTGAGAAGCCCATGAGTAGGGTGGGTTCGTGGGAGGAGAGGGGTTGTGGGAAAATATTTTGAACTGTTCAGGAATTGCCTGCTACATTGTAGTTAAAATTGGCAACAGTAACCTGGTAAGAAACCTTCCAAAGACAGCCGGGGCTGCAGCTCAGTGGTAGAGCTTGTAGTATCCAGGAGGGTCTGGATGCTGCCCCAGTACTGGGGAAAAATATCTTCCTGAGGTGTAGTCTTGCTTACTTTCTTTTGGCGCCTCAGGCTTGTGTAAAATGCCTATTGATATAAATGGACTCAGGCATGGTTTTTGGAATAAGACTCCTGCTTTCCCTACTATTTTATTTCTGCTAAAATTTCCCAGTTTATTTTCCCTCCTTTTGCTGGATATTGTGGTGCATGCTTGTATTTCCACACATGGGAGACTGAGGCAGGAAGACTGCTTCTGTTAAATGGCACCTCAGCCATTTGTATCAGGCTTTGAGACTTAACTGCTTCAAGTTAGAGACCAGTGTAGGCCTTATGGAGAGCATCAAGTCAGCCTGGGCTACATAGTAAAACCCTGGCCCAAAAATGCAAAACAAAATGAAACATTTTCCACTTTCTTAGAGCTGTTTCCTTTCTTTTCACACTAGAGCTGCCTGTACGTGCTGCCCCTCCATTTGCAGTTTTTTTGGCAACCGTGAAATTGGACCTGGCCTTTGCATACTCACAGAGCCACCCTCATCCCCAGGTTCTGCCTGCTGCCTTCTCTTCAGTTGCAAAACTCTGAGAATCAGGAACTTGGTAGAAGCCTCAATTTCTCTTTACTTTGTAGTAAGGGAGCCTAAGGGATCCAGGCAGGCAGGCAGGCAGGCAGGCAGGCAGGCAGGCAGGCAGGCAGGCAGGCACAAAAACAAATTCTTTCACTTGGAAACTAAATTTAATTGTTGCAAAATTTCCATAGGATGAGTTCATTTTGCATTGACCTCTCTAATTCCTACCGGAATCTATTGTAGTTGCATTTTCTATTTTACAGTAATCTATTTATAATAATAGAAAATAATTTCTATTTATTTTTCAGAGGGGCTTCCCCCTTTGTACAGAAATAAATGGAATGGTGAAGTACTAAGGCAAATTGAGAGGGCAGGTCCTAGTGTGTTATTAAGCTTTTGGCTGCATCCTCCTGCATCCCCACGCTCTATAGAGTTTTGGTAAAAGTTACTCTGGTTTTTAGAAGAGATTTATTTTATTATTTTAAAACGTGTGTGTGTGCATCTGCACTTTCGTGTGCACGCGCAGGCCCCTGGTGGATATGTGTACACCAGGGCAGGCGCCTACTGAGGTCAAGGTCTTGGATCCCTGGAGCTGGAGTTATAAGCCACTATGAGATGTGGGTGTTGGCAACTAACCTGGGTCCTCTGCGAGAGCAGCCTTGGCTCTTAACCTCTGAGCCGCCTATCCAGCCCCCAAAGCAACCCTGGCTTGAATTTATGAAAAAGAAGAGAAGAACATTACAGATATGAATGATTTTAGTTCAAACCACAAATGAACTCAGATCATCATGGGATGAATGGAAAGTCATAAGGAAAACTTGGCATTTCTGAGATCTTGGGTCAGCCTGCCCAGCAGGGTCAGTCTGAGCAACTTGATAGAAGAAGTGCCCCTCATACGACACCTCAAATCACTTGTTTTCAGCCTGGGGGAAAAACAATCCCAAGCCATAACTAGTATAATTCGGGATCAAGCTGTGGCCGTGGGTTTGTCTTTGAAGCCTTTTTCCAGTGTCTTAAGATTTCATATTCCTGTTCATACTTTCTATTCAATCACATTTCTTTGATTGTCTTCATTCCTGGCTTTCCTGCCTCAAGAAGTTTATTATTGAGGTTGGAGAGATAGCTGAGAGTGCTTGCCGCCCTTCCAGAGAACCTGAATTTGGTTTCCTTTACCCATATCAGGCAGCTCACTCCCACTGTAATTCCACCCCCAGGGGATCCATGCATGAATTTGCGCACACACAGGGACACACACATACATATAACACACACACATACATAAATCCAAAGAGAGTAAGACTGAAAAGTATATTGTCTGCAAAGCTTTCCCCTGTGTCCTGGCTTATGGGAGGAACTGTTGCTGCTCATCCGATGATTCTATTTACCTGTTCTTGGGGGCAATAGGAATGCTTGTGCCCAGTCACGTCTATGATAGATGTCTTTAGCCTTTCTTATAGCTTTTTTTTTTTTAAATAGGGACTCCTGAAGCTGTTAAATGTAAACTCTTAATGACTAATGACAGACAGATAGAGCACTGCAATTCAAATGAAGTATAGGAAATGGGAATGACACAGAGCTTCTGCAGCTTGGATAGGTTTGCTGAAACTGTGCGTGAGGTCCAGAGAGATGGCTCAGTGGGACAAAGGCACTTGAGGCTAGCCTGTTGATTTGAGTTCAGTCCTAGGGACCCACGTGGTGAGATGAGAAAACCTAATTCCGCAAGATGTCCTCTGACCTCAGCATGTGCATAACATAAATTATGTATATATATTTTAAATTCTACAAGAGTCAGTATATGGGATATACATATGTGTGTGTGTATATGTATATCATACATTATATATATCCCAAAAGACCAAACCTGCAATTTTAAATGAGACTTGTCTATGTGGACGTGGGATTATCTAGACACTAACCTTTAGTTACTCAGGATAAATTAGGTAAGAAATTCTCCTTTCCATTTGCAGGGAATAAGGAATGGAGGCTCAGGGCTGCTCATGTTCTCTGCAGAGAGTTTTGGCTTTGGAGTGTGACATGATTAATTTTAAATTGAATTGCAGCCTCCATGATTGCAAGGCAAGGCTGACTCAGCCTCCTGAATGGAAACCGGAGTTCTGACATCATTCATCCATGTGGTGTGTCTCCAGCTTTGTGTGTTTTTATCAAGGGTCAGTTCAGCCTTAGGCCATAATGCTTTGCCTACCCACCTACCTTTCTTCCTTCCTTCCGTCTTTCCCTTTGCCCCCTCCCCCCTTTCTCTCAATTTATCCTCTGCTGAAAAAGAGACAAGAATTAGAATCCAGGAAATGATTCTGATGTTAAAGTCCCCAGGGTTTAAGAGTTTAACATAGGTCTGTGATCCCATTTAAAAGAGAACTCATGGAACTGGAGAGGTGGCTCGGTGGTTAAGAGCATCTGCCACTCTAGCAGAGGACTTAGGCTTGGTTCCAGCACCCATATAGTGGCCTGCAACCATCTGTAACTCCAGTTCCGGGGAGCCTGACTTCTTCTGACCTCCGAGAGCACCAGGCATGCATGTGCTATACATACATACACGCGGACAAAGCACTCATATGCACAAAAATAGATCTTAATTTCTTTTTTAAAGTGCACAGCCTTGGAGACCTGGCACTAGGCTAATGGTGACACAGCAGAACGGTATGACGCTGAGATCTGCGACCTCAGGTTTCCTTGAGCTTGTGGTCACCTGGTTGAAGTCCTTGGCTATGCATGGAAAACCTAGATTCTGTTCTTATCTAAATCTCGCCCTACGTTAAAAGCTCGGCTCACATTCCACAGCCGTTGTTAAATACATTAAATATTTATTTAATCCTGCTAGGACCAGGTACTTGGCTGTGTGGTAACATGAAGTCAAGGTCCACGCTGTCTAAGGGTTTGTGCAGCAGCAGAGGAGAGGCTCACACAAGTAAACAGGTGGTGCATACTACAGAGTTCAGAGCTGGCACCTCAGGAAACAGAAAGGGAAGTGCAGGACATATTTGACTCCTGTACAATTTACTATGTACACACAAGACCCTGGGTGAAAGTCACCTCATACTGTGACCTTCTTGGGTTTGCAAACTTGATTTCAAACTCAAGTTTTTTCATGGTTTCAGATTTTGTCCTACTTCTCGGGGGATTTTAGATGTGCAGTAAGGGTCTGTTGTTTATAGCAGTAGATACCACTGTTGTTAATTATTAATTAAAGTTCTATGCAAAAACAGTATTTTTGGCCTCAGGAATTAAACTCAGGGCCTTGAAAGCAGTAGGACACACTCTCTGCCGAGGAGGTGACCCCAGCCCAAGATGTTTGTTTGTTTGTTTGTTTGTTTCGAGACAGGGTTTCTCTACACAGTTCTAGCTGTCCTGGAACTTGCTTCGTAGTCCAGGTTGCCCTTGAACTCACAGAGAGCTGCCTGCCTCTGCTTCCTGAGTGCTGGGATTAAAGGTGTGTGCCACCATGCCTGGCTTGGAATCTTGCTTTTAAAGGAGACAAGAGGTTGGCCTTTTGGAAGAAGGGACCTTATTCTAACATCACCATTATCGGGACAGTCTCCAGACTGTGACCTGGGTTGACTACAGCTCACCTCAGCTCAGGAAGGGCGTGAACACCCATCAGGACACAGCATCAGTCAAGAGAGAGCCCTCCACCCCCAGATCCTCTCCTCTCCATCCCTCTTCTTTCCCTCCTTCTTGCTTCTTCTTTGGCTTCAGACAGTTTTGTAAAGTCAAATCTCTTCCCCGTTCGTATTCTTGTCATTGTTGAATGTCATAAACGACCGGGTTACAAGAGATTAATCTATTAGACCACAGACCACAAGAGTCAAGTTTCTCTTGGCTTCCGAGGTTTTCCAGAGTCATGGGAAGAGGTGACTCAAGCGCGAGTGAAGCGATGCTAACCCTAAAAGTTCATTTTGGGTAAGGCAGGATGTGTTTTGCGAGTGCCGTCTCCTTAGGCCTTGTTAGCAATGGCCCATCTAAGCCAGGTATAGTGGCTCACATCTGTAACTTTGGCAGTTAGAGGCTAAGGCAAGAGGGTTTCTGGGACGTCCAAGTCCATCTGGTTTATAGAGTGAGTCCAAGGGGAAACATTGAAGGGTTAAAGTCTAAAAAGATGATCATATTGCAATGATACAGGAGGTCATTGCTGAAGGAGGTGAGAATGCAGGGTGCAGCAGGGCTTTGAGGATGGGCGAAGCTCTAGAGCAGTGGTTCTCAGCTTTCTTAATGCTGCAACCCTTTTGTACAGTTCCTCATGTTGTGGTGACACCAACCATAAAATTATATCCTTGCTACTTCGTAACGGTAATTTTGCTACTGTTATGAATCATAATGTAATTATCTGATATGCAGGATATCTGATATGCAACCCCTGTGAAGGGGTTCTACTCCCAAAGAGATTGTGACCCGAAGGTTGAGTCTCACTGGTTTAGAGCGCTTATTAAGAGGGTGTATTACTTACGTTTCTCATCTGTGTGACTAAATCCTAGATACTTGAAAAGAAGCAACTTGTGAGAGGAAAGACATGTTTTGGCCCATAATGTAAACGTATAGTCTGTCGTGATGGGAAAAGCACAGTGATGGGCGAGGCCCGTGGAAGCATTGGGTGCCGAGTGTCATGGTGGGGGAGGCAAGTGATGGAAGGCCGGTGGAAGCAGAACTCATGGTGGTTGCTTCTTCACATTCACGGGGCTTGGGAAAGCAGAGAGAGAACAGGAAGTGATGCCAGCCTGTCAACTTCAGAGCCTGCCGTTCAGCATCCCATTTTCTCTAGTAAAACCTTACCTTCCCAGGATTTCCTGCTGGGGACCAAGCGTTCACTCCTAAGAGCCTGTGGGAACATGACACATCCAAATCATAACAGCGGGATTGGAGAAAGAGGTCAATTTAGTGGACTACTGCATAAAATCAACTCACTGGAAATTAAATTTTTAGTTGTTTACTCTGTGTGTGCGTGTGTGCACACGCACACTGGCACTGGCATATACATGTCTGTGCGTGGGGACCAGAACACAGCCTCCAGTGTCATCCTCAGGGTTACCATCTACCTCCGTTGAGACAGGGCCTTTCGCTGGCCTAGAGGTCAGCAATTAGGCTAGGCTGGCTGACTAGCCAGTCTAGGGATCCTCCCATCTCTGCATCATCGAGGCTGTACTTAATAAATGTGCCACCACACCAAGAATGTTTACATGGCTGCTGGGAATCAAATTCAGGTCCTAATGATTGTAAGGGACGTGCTTTACTGACTGAGCCGATTCCTCTGGCCATCCAACTTTTAGAGCGTGAAACTCACGTTTGCATCTCTGTCAACAGCTCCTTCCAAGAGCAGTGTGGAACAGATGACGTTTCCAGAGAAGGCTGTTGCAAAGTTAAGCAGGGGTGCTGAAGGATGCTGGCAAGTAGGCAAAAGTGCTAACAGAGAGAAGGGAGCTGTAAAGGGGAGGGACTCCAAGGATCAGGTGCAGAGCAAGCTCCAGCTGGGGGCTAGGATTCTTGAGTGGAAGGTTTCTGGGTTACCAGAAGGCAGGGTGTGGGCATGGAGGTCGGGGTAAAAGCCGGGTCAACTGTGCAAGCCCCAGGTGCCAGGGAGCTGATGGACTGTCCTCAGGGTTGAAACTGCTCATGTGTATTTGGGGCTTTGAGATGGAGAAGATATTGAGGTAGGTAAGATCTCAGGACTTCCGGAAGGTTTTTGGCAGTGGGAAGAAAGACCCAAGGACGATGTGTCCTGCTGTGCCAGCCTTTCTGCATGCATTATTATCTCACTGAATGCTAGCACGGAGAGAAGTCTGGAAGGAGAAGAGGTTTTGCGGCTTGGTGGAAGAAAAATGATCCCAGGCAGCAGTAGGGTTTTGGGAAAGCACTGACCCTTTTTCTCTTGACATTGACTTTACAGTTTTAGTGGTTAAACAGGAGCAAAGTGAGGTTAGCAGCGGGAGGCCTGAGGCTGGTGGGGAGATGAGTCACAGGGGAGGAAGTCAGGAGCAGCACACTGGTGAAGACTGAGAAGGGGAACCTGCCTGCTGAGTCTGAGGTTAGGCTAATGGGACTGTCTAGGGAGGTGCAGGTGTCTCCCCGAAGCCCCAGAATTCAATGAGCCCAGTGACCTACCTCTGAGGTTGCCGTCTTTCCTAGAGCAGCACGTGACTGTGTCTAGAAAGTTCCTCTGTGCTTCTGAAGAGATGGCCATGGGGAGGGAGAAGGCGGCTTTTGGGGACAGCTAGAGAACACCATGTGGGTGTGTTAGGGCCATGTAGATGTAAACTTTATACTCCATACTGTTGAAGAGGACAAGGCTGCGGGTTTGGGGCAGCCCTCACTCCAACCCTCTCCTTTTGGAAAGGACCCTGTACACATGGAGCAGAAAGATGAACAGTCTCCAGCTTGGCTCTCCAGGATGTTCGTCATAAGAATATTGGTTTATGCCACAGTGTGATGGCCTGAAGTGTGACCATGTATTTTCCAGCATTTGAAGCAGGGACCCTGGGACTTTAACTTTCCTTTTGTGGACAAGAGGTGGTCTTTACATCTTGGCCTCAACTTACTTATCTGGTTTAATGACATTATCAACTCTACATATTGAAGGCTTGTGCTATGGGCGTCTAGCCAATTGTTATAGATACAAGATCTCAATCAACTAGTATGTAAAACTAAGTAATCAAAAGGCAGGGGCTGGGGAGGCAACTCTTTGGTGAAGTGCTTGCTATGAAAGTATCAGGACCTGAGATAGATCCCAAGAATGCTTGTCAAAAGCTGGGCACACTTGTAATCTCAGTGTTAGGGAGGTGGTGAGAGGCAGATCTTTGGGGCTCGCTGGCCGGCCAGCCAGACCACAAGTCTCAGGTCTTAGCAAGAGACCCAGTCTTTTTTTTTAAAATTTTTTAATGTTTTCTTTATTATTTATTATGTATACAGTATTCTACCTGCATGTACACCTGCAGGCCAGAGGAGGCCATCAGATCTCATTACAGTTGGTTGTGAGCCACCATGTGGTTGCTGGGAATTGAACTCAGGACCTTCGGAAGATCAGTCAGTGATCTTAACCTCTGAGCCATCTCTCTAGCCCCCAGAGACCCAGTCTTAATAAGCTGGACAGCTTCTAAGGAACAGTACCCAGGTTGACTCTTGGCCTCCATATGCACACCTGTATGTGTGCATATGAACCGGAATATACACCCCCCCATACTTCAGAGGCATTCCCCAAATTTCAGATGAAGGAACACATCCCAAGGACTTGTAGGGCTTGTCTGTAGTTCTCCAGGTAGGAAGGGAAGGAGGCAGGGTTTGAACCTGTGCTGTGGCTGAAAACTTTGTGACATCACCACACTGTGTCCCAGCCTCACTGAGCCATCTTCTCAATGGATGGTTCACTTCCTGTCCCTCCAGTGTCTTCACAGCATCTAGCCTATGCACACATACTTCCTCCCCTTGGGCTTTATGCCTTTCCTGTGCCTTCTTGTCTGCCTCGGTCCCCATGGTTCCTTTGCTGCCAGGGCCTGGGAGAGCTCTTGGTTTTTCCCATGGTCTTTCTTTTTGTGACTATCATGATTTTTATACTTGAAAATTTATACAGATACTTGAGGACTGTTCGGCTGGGCCCAGCATCTTAGAGTTTGAAAATAGGCTAAGTTTGAATGAGAGTATAGTCTCCTGACTACATAAAGGAATAAAACAGAGGATGTCATCCTGTATTAATGGTTGCATTCATAACTAAGGTATATTTGTGTTAAAAGAAAATTATGCTGGGCATGGTGGCATACACTTTTAATCCCAATATTTGGGGGGCAGGGACAGTAGATGTCTGTGAGTTCGAGGCCAGTCTGGTCTACATAGTGAGTTCCAAGACAGTCAGGTCTGTATAGAGAGACACCCTTGCCCCTTCTCAAACAAAAACAAACAAACAAAAGGCTCCAAACCAAAACAGCAACAACAAAAATTATAATCTTGTCCCTGGTTTACATTTTATTAGCATTCACAACAAATGGGTAATATTGTTGCCACTGACACTCTTGTAATTTACATAAAGTAATCACAATAAACACCAAGTATCATTTCCCTTGAAAGCTTCAACTTATAAAATAAAGTCAGTATTTTGTTTCCGGTTTGGGGTTGAACCCAGGGCCTTGTGAATGCCAGGTAAACGCTGAGCCACATCTCTAATCCCCACTCTTTTGATTCTGCAGATACCCCTTTTCTTATTATTGTACCACCTTTCTTATGTCTTAGGCATGTATTTATTGTTCCGCGTTTTCTGCCCTGCCCAACACTGAAAGACTTCTTTTAAAAGTTATGCATTGAGTACTTGAAGTACACCTTGCTTCATGTGAAGTGCAGAGATTAATGTGGTCCGTGCCTTCCAGGAGGACCTGTAGATGCTTGTTCAGCTGCCATCTTGGCTTGTCTGTCAAAGTGTTCAGTACGTGAGCACTCCATGCTTTACGCCTTGAGGTCTCAGATGCTCTGGGTGGTCCCAACGCTAGAAGGAATGCCACTGGAGAAGGACTGAGAAAAGAGGAATTTGTGGAGGAGTTCGGGGCTAGGTGGGACAAAGCAGAATATTCCAGACAGAAGCAGTTTCAGCACAGGCATGGGAACTTCAAAAAGAGCTGCATTCTTTGTGGGTAGTGATCACCATTCCAAAACAGAATGTCAGCAAACTGGCTTTAAAGACCCGATTGTCTTTTCTTAGTGGTTTAGGAATCTGAATTGGACAGAGGAGGTGGCTTGACAGGCAGAAAGGCGAAGGGAAGCAGAAGCAAGAAACGAAAACAGACACTTCATGTCAAAGTTATTTTTCAGGGCTAGTGAGATGGCTCAGCAGGTAAAGGTGTTTAACACAAAACCAGACTGTCTAAATAAAGTTATCCTCTGATCGCAGGTGCGTGTGTGTGTGTGTGTGTGTGTGTGTGTGTGTGTGTGATACAACCAAATAGAAAACTCAAAATTACATTACAAGGTGGGACCCCCTTGCCAAGTAGCTTAGACTACCTTAATGGGGAGGTCTGTTTGTTTTTTCTTTGAGCGGTCTCTTGTAGCATGGGGTGACTTCAAACTCACTGTGTCCTGAAAGTGACCTTAACCCCACTGATCCTCTTGTCTCTACCCCCAGATTACTAAGATTATTAGGGGTTCACCACTATGACTGGGTTGCTAGGAACACAGGGGATCGAACTTCACGGGTGCTAGACAAGTATTTTATCTATGGAGCTATTTTCCCAAGCCCTGAGGGACGTATGTAGCATTGCTTGCTGCAAGCTCTCCTTTAAAAACAAAACAAACAAACCCATGGGTCCATTTTAAGGTTGATTTTTGTGTGCGTGGCTCCTCACACCAGTGACTCTGCTCTGGTTTATAAGAGTCTGGGTGTAAGAGCAGAAGCTGATTCTCGACAAAGGCCTCCAGTCATTTTTTATTGACATCAGTGGCACCTTTGTGTGCTTACACAATGTAGGAGTTAAATATATGCTTGTTGGATTGTGATGGAATTTTATTTACATTCTTGGCCTGGAATGAATGACTAAGTTGAGATAAGTTTGGGAAGCAGGTCTTTTTTTTTTTTTTTTCTTGCCAAGGGAGTTAGGCCTCTGTATTATTTAGAGCCCAAATTTCATGCTGATTAGATCTGTTTCTAGTTTCTGCTTCCATTACTGATAATCTAATTATGCTTAATTATAACATACTCTATTCCTGTTCTCATCGTCTGGAGTTGATGTCCCATATCTGGATATGGCTGTTGGTTTCTGGATCAGTTGTCTCCGATTTGTGTAGACAGACAGTGTCTAAGGCTTTTCTTTTGGTGTCTATAGTCAAATCACCCATAAGAGAAAAATCATTCAAATATTCCGTAACATGGTCCTGAATTCTGTAAGAGAAATTGGAGGGACAGATTATACTTGAAGAGATACAATCTGCAAACGGCTTTGGTAGTCGCAAATTTGTACTAACTCAGTGTGTGTTGTTCAGGAAAGAGATTTTCTATTTAAGCAAGTTGGGCCTCCGAGTAGATAGATACAGGGAAAACTTCCTTTAGTCTAAAGACAATTTCTAGAAATTTTGCCAGGGACACAAGGCTGCCTACCATTCCCCAGGCTGAACTGCGACTACCCCAGCTGACTGAACTCTTCGTTAACCCATTTCTAATGTGCTTTCAGTTCTGTGAAAAAAAACGTGGGCTTGGTGAATCATTGACCAACTTCCTTGTAATACCCGAGCTCTGTTTGTAGCATTGCTTAAGTTTCCAGCAGTTAATCTTCTTTCGTGCGTTTGTGACCCTATCTGCCTTAGTATGTCGGAAAGTCTACACTAGCGTTAACACAGGTTAAAATACCGAATTCCAATTTCTGGGCTGAGTGGATGGGGAGACCCTCATCCGTATGTCACCACCACCTTCCATCTTTAGGTTCAGTTTACCTAAATGACACAGAACTCTGTGCTCAGGAGCCGGTCAAGTGTGGAAAAGAGCAAGGGACAAGTGATGGGAGGCGTTTGGTTTTTAGCTTGTTCTAAACTCTCATTTTGTGTCAGGGGTTAAGGTTAAAAATGGTCTCCCGGGGTTTCTCCTCCTCTGCTTGGTCCTTCCTGATCATTCCGCAGCTTCAACCTGTGGCAGGTGACTCACAGGGATGACTCAGCGGAGGTATCCAGGGACAGGGGCTGCGAAGAGGAAGGAACTCACCATATCCAAAGGTCGTGCAGCGAAGTCACCTGTCCCAGTCAAAATCTCTTTGTTCCTAAGACATTTTTTGTCCCCTCACAGGTCTTAGTTTTTACTCTTTTATTCTGTTTACTGAAGCCACTGACAATAGGTCCTAGCAAGTATCTTTCTTGTATATTAAATGTTTTATCGTTAACTGTTTCTTTCAGTTGTTGTGGGTGAGTTTTGAGAACTAACCTTTCTGTCAGCCATGGTTACTCATGAGTATTATTCAGACATTCTAGAGGCTGAGGCTGGAGACCACTCTGAGTTTGATGCCAACCTGGGAGACGTTGTGAGTTCCAGACCAGCCTTGGTGCAGAGTGAGACACCGTCTCAAAACAAAACAAATGAACAAAACAAACAAAATATTAATTTTTAGACTAGGTAGCATATATACTTGGTATCAAACACATGGGCATACAGAAGGATGGAGAGGGCAGGCCAGTCTCTCTACTGGTCCATTTCCCAGATGGCTGTTCCCCCTCCCTATGTTTCAGACATAATCTGTGTCTACATGCTCCCAGAATTTTTGTCTGCTTTCTGCCCACATAACAACCTATGGTTCTTCAGCTTGTTCTCTCCCTCTCTCCTGCTTTGTGCTGCTCCCCACTTACCCTTATTTCTTAGGAACTGATTCATGTCAGCCTGTGGAGCCTTGAAGATACCTGGCCTCCTTTTGTGCCCTTTCTGTTCCTTCTCTATCCTTTCAGGAGTAGCCACGACCTTTTGCACACACTGACCTGCTGCTCTTTGGGGTGAGAGGGCTGGGCACGGTCTCTGATCACCTGACCTGGGGATACAGAGAGTCTGGATAACCCCTTCAGGTGGGAGCTATGAGAGGGAAGTCTTGTTTTCACTGCCCCCCCTCAGATGAGGGAAGTGAGATGGATTCCAGTATCCCCTGTGCGTCGGGAGAAAACGACTCCATCTTTAGCCAGCTTGCTGATCGTGGCACTTAACCCGGAAGCCCTGATAATCCACACCCACTGGAGGTGATGCTCTTTGCAATTACTATTATTTGATGAGGTGCATTCTCAGAGGTGTTCTAGTATCAGGTGCATTATGAGGTGCATTCTCAGAGGCATTCTAGTATCAGGTGCATGCGTGGGGTAGATGGAGAAGTCTCCTAATCTTTCTCCTTGCCTTTTCAAAAAAAAAAAATCCAGTGGCTGTATTGTTGTTAGATAGAGGACACACCAGATACTACACTGATAAGAATTCATGCTACACTTGATTTTATCCGAAAGCTGAGAAGCCATGCAAACTAGACTCTCTCAGGCCCCTAAGCTGTGTGATTTCAGTACTGTCAATGGAATCAAGGAAGGGTTGACTTTACGTGCTAAGGAAGGACTTTTTGACAGTTAGGGCCACCACAAACTAAGGACCTACCTTCATTTTTGTTTCTACTTTTCAGGGAACGTGGCTGAAAGGTCAGAGCAGTACATTTTACAGCTTCATTCTTTCTCCCAAAGGAAAGAGGTGCATGTTGGTGTGTGTTGGCCAAAGTGGATTGGCCTTCGAGATTCTAGAATCTCCCTGTTAGAGTAAATGTGGAATAGCCTAGCAACGTTCATGCTACTCTGGAGAAGAGTTCATGCAGAGAACAGTTTTTCTGTCAAGAGTGAGCTTTTCATCCTCTCCTTCATGTGAAAGGAACACTGACTGACCTTGTCTCCCGACAATAGCTGTCAATTTACCAATAGGTTATTTAACAAAAGGGAAGCAAACTCATATGGGTAGACTGTGTAGGGAATATTAAATTAATTTTTTCTTAAATTTTTTTTTAATGTGTGGGGCACGAAGTGGACTTTACAAAAGTTGCACTTTCTGCCTTATAACTTACCTTGCTTTCTGCCTTATAAACATTTTGCAGTCCTCCTCGTCCTCCTTCTTCTCCTTCTCCTCCATCTCCTTCTTCATCTTCTTCATCTCTTCCTCCTCCTCCTTTTCCTTCTTCCTCTTCCCTCCTCCTCCTTTTTGTTTTTTGACAAAGACTCCTGTCTCCTAAGCTAGCCTCTAACTTGATATGTATGCGAAGATAGCCTTGAACTTCTGATCTCCCTGTTTCCACCTCTCCAGGTCCAATATTACAGGCTTGCAACACCATGCCTGCCTTATTTGATGCTGGGGTTCAGATGCTGAGCCTTGTGCATGGTAAGCAAGCACTCTACCAACCAAGCTTCATCCTTAGTCCATATTCTCAGGTTTATGGTCAATTTTCCACTTTACAAAAAACTTAATTTGCTGTATTTCTCATCTTTCCACTTGAGCATTTAGAGTGTCTTTAGAGATGGCTCTATTTGACTCCAGTTTTGTTGTCTTAGTTTATAAGATAATGAGGTTGTAAATGAAAAACAGTCATTTCATCAAGATACAAGGTGGGGCCCTGACTCATGGTGATGAATAAGGAATTATGATGGTGTGTCTTAGCTAGTGGAAGTTACAGAGACAATTTGAAGGAAAGCAGTGTGTTATAAAGTAATTTAGAAATGAACTACTCATGGCTTTATCAGAGTTGTAAAGATACATCCTGTGTACTTGGCAGCCTTCAAACACCTATTAGGCTAGAGTAATGTGTGTCTCAGTTTGGTTCCACATGGTAGTTTCTAAAAACATTGGAGACATTAGAAGGAAAATGGATCTAAGAAAATCAGGCTGGCCAAAGACTGCTAAACCAAAGGAAGTGAACTAAAGTGAGATGGGCTGTCTAAGAAGTGCACAAAGCCATATGATCATGGAACAGTTACCAGTAAGACCTCAGCATGCTGTTTAGTCAGCCAGTCAGGGTGGGGTATCAGTGGGGCAGGGTGGGGTATCAGTGGGGCAGGGTGGGATATCAGTGGGGCAGGGTATCAGTAGGGCAGGGTGGGGTATCACAGGGGCATAGTGGGGTATCAGTGGGGCAGGGTGGGGTATCAGTGGGGCAGGGTGGGAAATCATCAATGGGGCAGGGTCGGGTGTCAGTGAATCTCATTTCCTGAAGAGGACCTTGAACATGGAAGGCAGCTTGTTTGTTCTGCTAACTTTCAAGGAATTCTCTTCTGCTCCAGAGAAAGTTCTATCATCATTGCTGTATTTATAAAAACTAAAAACCACCAACATTATGATGTAACTATTAAATGATCCACAGTGTGTTTTTAGTCTTACTAATTCCTCTATTAGTATACTTTCTGTGCTATGCTCCTAATTCACCTATTTTATATGTTTTAATGTACTCATAAGGATGCCCAACCATTGTCACAGTCTGATTCTAGAACATTCCATCCCCTCTAAAAAGAAGGCCTACCTCATGATTCTCCTCATTCAAGCGTACCCCACCTCTGCCTTTCCTTCCAGCCCAGGCACCACTACTCTGCACTCCCACACCACGTCTAAATGGACTTCAGCTGGGTGTGATTCTTTGTGGCTGGCACCTTCACTCTCAGGGTCTTTGGTGATTTTGGGCTGGGTCCTTATGCTCTTTTTGAGTTTGTCTATGGGGAGGTTTTGAGATCCAGGCTTACAGGGCAAACCTTTCGATAGACTTTGGGTTTACTTATGCCAGATACTCAGGATTTCTTAGAATTGGCTCATTTAAGCAGCCTTTCCTACATGTTCACATGTTCCTACATGTCAACGGTCATCCTCAGGTGAGTCTTAAATTGCTGTCCTTGCCCAGATCTAAGGCCTGTACATGCAACATGTGGGAGATGGTTCTTCTATCGTGTGAGTCCTGGGGATTGAAAATGAGGTTGTCAGGGTTGGTGGCAAGTGCCTTACCCATGGAGACATCTCACTGGCTCTAAGAATTCTTTTGTGTACTGGATCAACTGTGAATGGAAATGACCAATTCATCACTATAAACCCATGCTCAGCTTAATATAAATACAGAAAGTTATGAAGAAGAAAATATAGCTATTTGAAGATTCAAAGGTTAGCACACACATATTTCCTTGGTCTGTGACCTGAGCAGTCTATAAGAATTTGACTCTCCGAGCAGTGTGTGCTTCCTAAGCCTAGATTCTGGTCCCCAATGTCATTCTCCATCACAAGGAACTGGAGTCCTTGGAGAAATGTTTCTTGCCCTCAACTGTGAAATATATAATACGAATCTGAAGTTGTTTGTAGTTCCAGAAAATATAGAAACACCCAAAAGCATCTGTCCCCGCCCCCAATAAAATACATTCATGCATAAAAGTGTTCTGTCAAGTGGTTGAAGGAATTAGTGGAAAATGGAGAATCCAGAAATAAAGTGAGTAGCTAAGAAATGAAGGAATATAAAATCCTGGAAGGTTATGGTAAAGAAGTTTACAACACAGACATACTTAGAGATAATGGACATTCCACAGTGTAACTTAAAGTATGAAGTACACGTTCTGTGAGTTCACACCAGGAAGTGGGAGTTCACACCAGGAAGTAGGAGTTCATACCAGGAAGTGGGAGTTCATATCAGGAAGTGGGAGTTCACACCAGGAAATGTGAGTTCACACCAAAAGTGTGAGTTCACACCAAGAACTGTGAGTGCCTAGACAAGCTATTGCCTAGATAACTAAGTGGAGGGAGCTAGTGCGGTAAGGACCCCTCAGAAGAAACTCACATAGACTACTATGGATTTTGCACAGAGCGTTTAGGACATTCAGAGAACATTAGTTAATTTATAGCCTCCTCTCTTTCAGCTCTGCATAGGATAGTGTGTGAACAGAGCTGGGCAAATGACCCTATGGGGAGGAGCCAGGTAGACATCGCCTCAGTGAGTATTCACCTAGGCAATGACAGCTGCGTCCACAGCAGGTCACCCTGAACACCTGCACGAGTGGCACTTTACTGCTCTGACCGTCCTCGCAGAAACCCATTGGGCAGGTACTAAGTTTGAGGTTTTGGCTTTTGCTTTATTTTCTTGAGAAAGCATCTCATGGAGCTCAGGTTAAACCTCAGCCTTTTACACAGTTCCTCCGTCTCCCGTCCTACGTGCTGGGATGACGGGTGTGCACAATCACACCCCAGGTAATTGAGGGTTTCTGCAAAGATTTTTCAAAGTTTTCAGGCTTGAACAATAATATATTGTATATTTCAAAATGGGAGGAGGGTTTTTTGATTTTTTCAGAGCATTAAAACTTTGAAGGAATGATAAATGTTTGAGGCAGATACGCTAATTACTCAAATTGAGTTGTTACAAATTGTGTACTATTGAAACATCCCACTGTATACCATACTTACGTAATCTTGTCTGTAAGTGCAGACTAAAACCTAAGAACACTGACCAGAGTTAATTCCTGGGTTTTGAGAATGATCACATGAGTTGTTAGTTTTAAGGGAGGTTGGTGCGGGAGAATTGTCTGTATTCTGTCAATCATGATTTAAATAAATGATGATTGGCCATTAGCCAAGATGTATAGGTGGGACAACCAGACAGGAAGTAGAGGAGGAGCAAGGAGAATAGGAGAATTCTGGGAAGCAGGAAGCTCTCTTGGCATTCCTTCCCAGACCACTGAAGAAGTAGGATGTGACCTGCCCTGCTGAAAAAGGTACTGAGCCATTTGGCTAACATAGATAAGGATAATGGGCTATATAAGATACAAGAGCTAATAAGAAGCCTGAGCTAGTGGGCCAATCAGTTTGTAACTTATGGAGACTCTCTGTGTGATTTTCTCTGGGACTAAATGGCTGGGGGAACTGGGCAGGACAGAATCAGTTTATAACCTAATGCAGACTCTCTGTGTGATTTTCTTTGGGACCTGGTAGGAGGACAGAAACCAACCAGGCCCTCATGTTACAGGAGGTGGATAAAGGACTGGTGGGAACTGACTGGCCAGTTCTCTGTAAGTCTAGCATTCTTTCAGAATGAAAAAGTTGAGCAAGTTTTGTCTTGAGAAAGGGACAGGGACTATGCAACATTTCATCACGGTTCAGTGTGCACCTCCAGCTCTGGACTCTTGAGAGCTGAGCAGAGTGAGCCTGTGGTGTGGAGTGTTCATGTGTTAAACTTTACACACAGGTGGTGTGTAGTGTGCATGCAGTAAACAGCAGAGAGGGTAATATGCAATGTCCATGTAATAAGCTTAGTACATAGAGTGGTGTATAGTATACATATAATAACACGCCAGACAGTGTGTAGTGTATTGAAGCTAACACAGAGGTTGGAGTCTAGTATATGTAACAAACCTAACACATAGGTGAGAAAAGCTGTCACAGTCATCAAAACCAAGGACAATCTGAGACACTGTCATAACAGAGGAACTTAAAATGGCGGGTAATTATAATGTGGTGTCCTGGACTCCTTAAGCATAGTCGGGAATCAGTATGAAGTTTAGTCAGTAGTGCAAAAGGTTCATGGTACAACATTTAGTGAATTTAACTGCCTTTCTCTCTTTCTCTTCTTTTAAAAGTTCTTTGGTGTGGCAATTTCTCAGAAAATTAGGAAACAACCTTCCTCAAGACCCAGTAATACCACTTTTGGGTATATACCCAAAAGATGCTCAATCGTGCCACAAGGACTTGTGCTCAACTATGTTCATAGCAGCTTTATTCGTCATAGCCAGAAACTGGAAACAACCTAAATGCCCCTCGATCGAAGAATGGATAAAAAAAAGTGGTACATTTACACAATGGAGTACTACATAGCAGAAAAAAATAACGACAGCCTAAATTTTGCAGGAAAATGGATGGAACTAGAAAGCATTATTTTGAGTGAGGTA
>PVIU01026681.1:0-21618 GCA_004026605.1 Ondatra zibethicus | reverse complement strand
AGGAAATGTTCAACATCCTTAGTCATCAGAGAAATGCAAATCAAAACAACTCTGAGATTCCATCTTACACCTGTAAGAATGGCCAAGATCAAAAACACTGATGACAACTTATGCTGGAGAGGTTGTGGGGTAAAGGGAACACTTCTGCATTGCTGGTGGGAATGCAAGCTGGTACAACCCCTTTGGATGTCAGTGTGGCAATTTCTCAGAAAATTAGGAAGCAACCTTCCTCAAGACCCAATAATACCACTTTTGGGTATATATCCAAAGGATGCACAATCGTGCCACAAGGACATGTGCTCAATTATGATCATAGCAGGTTTGTTTGTCATAGCCAGAACCTGGAAACAACCTAAATGCCCCTCAATCAAAGAATGGATAAGAAAAATGTGGTACATTTACCCAATGGAGTACTACACAGCAGAAAAAAAATAATGACAGCTTGAATTTTGCAGGAAAATGGATTGAGCTAGGAAACATTATTTTGAGTGAGGTAGCCCAGACACAGAAAGACAATGATCACTCATAGGTGGTTTTTAAACATAAAGCAAAGAAAACTAGCCTACAAACCACAATCCCAGAGAACTTAGACAACAATGCAGACGCTAAGAGAAACTTACATAGATCTAATCTACATGGGAAGTAGAAAGTATAAAAAGACAAGATCTCCTTGGGCGGTGGTGGCACACGGCTTTAATCGCAGCACTCGGGATGCAGAGGCAGGCGGATCTTTGTGAGTTCGAGACCAGCCTGGGCTACAAGAGCTAGTTCCAGGACAGGCTCCAACGCCACAGAGAAACCCTGTCTCAAAAAAAAAAAAAAAAAGACAAGATCTCCTGAGTAAATTGGGAGCATGGGTACCTTGGGGGAGGGTTGAAGGGGGAGTGGATGAGCATGGAGGGGAGCAGAGAAAAATGTAGAGCTCAATAAATATCAATAAAAAATATATATATAAAAGAAAGAAAAGACTTTCTTTTGGATCATAATAAAGATGCTTCTTATCTGCCTGACTGAGTTTGATTCTCAGTCCTCATATAGTAAAATAAGTTGTCCTCTGACCTTCACATGTGCACCATGGCACATATGTGCTCATATACCTACCTATGCACACAAACTAAATAAGAAAAAAGAAGTGCCAGGCAGTTGTGGCACAAGCCTTTAATCCCAGCACTCAGGAGGCAGAGGTGGATCTCTGTGAGTTTGAGGCCAGCCTGGTCTGCAAGAGCTAGTTCCAGGACAGGCTCCAAAGCTACAGAGAAACACTGTCTCAAAAAAAACAAAATAAGTAAATACACAGAGTGAGGTGGTGGTGGTGCACACATTTAATCCCAGCATTCGGGAGGCAGAGGCAGATAGATATCTGAGTTTGAGGCCAGCCTGATCTACTCAGGGCTATACCAAGAAAATCTGTCTTGAAAAACCAGAATAAGGGAAAGAAAAATTAAAAGAGAAGAGCTGTGGGACAATGGTCTTTTCTCTTGTCACTTGTATTATTTTTAATAAAATGCTAATTGGTCAGTAGCCAGGCAGGATGTATAGGCTGGGTGACCAAGCAGGAAGTAGAGGCAGGGCAACAAGAATGCTGGAAAGAAGGAAGCACAGTCTGCAGTCATGACCCAGACACAAAAGAAACAAGATGTGACTGCTCACCGAAAACGGTACCAAGTCAGGTGGCCAACGTAGACAAGAATTATGGGCTAATATAAGTTATAAGAATTAGTTAATAAGAAGAGCCTGCGATATTGGGCCAATCAGTTTATAATTGATGTAAACCTCTGTGTGAGTCTTTGGGATGGAATGACTACAGGACCTGGCAGGACAGAAAACCTCAGTCAACAGAATGGCACCCACATGGACAACTGCATCCACAAAAAAAACCTGAGAGAGCTTGAAAATTATTTCTAGACACACTCACAAAAAAGAATACAGAGTTTAATACAGCTTCTTGCTGTTTGCTGGCAGCATGCCATAGCTCCTTTAAGAGAGATTTTCCTGACTCAGCAGCAGGAGCAGAAAAAAAGCCATGCTCTTTTAAAATGCAGGCTTTCTGAGATGTGCTGCCAGTGCAACCTCTGGCTCTTTCAGGAGACCAAGTATTTGGATGGGGCTTGTGAGCATCGGACTGCTGTAGCTTGCTTAATGGCGACATGGACTGGCTGTGTGCCTGAGAGTGAGGCAGTGTGTGTGATTCTCAGAGGCACAAGCAGCTCCACCATGCTGTACTGTGCAGAGCAAGAAGTACTGTATATATCATAGCAATGGCACAGCTGAAATTTTAGAATGTGGGAGCAAGCAGAAATTACCATATATACCCTACTAATGGTGCACCTTAAGTGTTTAAGAAGTGCTTAGCATTTTAAGAAGTGCTCCTGGACAGTGAAGGATTACAGATATGCAATAAAGACAAATCCAGATGAGTCATAGTGTTGGATAAATGTAGGCTTAGAATAGAGAAGAAAAAGAGTATAAAGTTAATGCTTTAAAAAAAGTCTTTAATGAGACAAAGTACAGGCATAGATTAAAAGGAGTAAACAAAGAATAAGCCACATAAAGATGGAAAATTCACAGAGAGTCTGGATTATGTATATTATTGTGTTTTCTTTGAATTTTTTGACTGTGAAGGAGCTAAGTACAGAGACACATTTCATTGTATGGGCTGCTAAGCTAAACCAGCATGTATATTATAAAGGTATCTTTTGACTTCACAATTTGTGTCTAAGGATATGTTGCTTTGGAAAAAAGGTTATTCTCTTGTCTCCACAGAGGATGAGAACCTGTGGATTGCTTCCAGACTGATGTGGTTTGATGGAACAAGACCCCTGAAAGGTTGCCTTGAACACCCCCACAAAGAAAATACTTCACCCAATAAACAGCAGGAAGCAGTTTGGAAAGAAATAACTATGCCCATATTCCCAAATATTGTTTATAATTGCTTGTTTACATTTAAAGGGGGATATGCTATAAAGATGAATAATTTGCTTTGGTATGGACCTTGATTTATTGATACAAATTTAAGGTAAATTTTGTTATATTGTATATGTATATTTCTGCCCTTGATTAAGGTATTGTGTTTGTGTAGTTCATTCAAAAATGTAATGTATAATTAAGAAATATAGGTTAATAGTCATCTATAATAATCAAGATTGTAGTCATGTTAGTTAGGTTTTCTAGATATATAGAAATATATTTCAGTTAGCTAGGTATTCTTCAAATCTTTCAAAGACCTTCAGAATATGACATTTAAAATGTTGTAATAACTTAGGACTTTCCATGACAATGAGACACATCTGCTCCTGGCAACACCAGTTACTTTGATAGGAAGATGGGCATTGAAGAGGCTTCTTATGGAGTTGGTTAGCCATTTGGGCAAGAAATCTGAACTGCTTGACTGGACTTGCAGAACCCACAGAGAAATGATTGCTGAACTTGCCTAAAGGTGAGACGGTCCTTCAGGGTTCCTGCTTCATGAAAGAGTCTGCTAGACATTCTGCAGGATACAGAAGAAAATGACCGAAAAACTGCCAATATAGGCAAACTGTCTTTGAAATTTCCTGCTTCGTAGAAAAGTCTGCTGGATACTATAGGCCTGTAGGCTGAAGATGAATACCCCAACAGTACAGAAGAACTTTGGGTGACTGTCCAGGTAGCAAGATGTCTCTGTCAATTCTAGAGTTTTGGAAGTTAAAATACACCTCCTGTTTACTTAGGTAATATCTTATCCTTCTGGAATCTTTGATGGAGTTGAAGAATTTATAGTTGTAGTTATAGTTTTCCTCAGTTATGATAAAAGATAAAATAGATATAACTGTAATTCTTGCTTGATAACTGTTTTGTTGTATGTAATTTTACTATGTTAAAGTTAAAACCTTCCTTTTTACTTAAACAGAAAAGGGGAGGTGATGTGGGAGTCTCCTCTGTGTGCTGTGATTTCCATTAATGAATAAAGAAACTGCCTTGGCCTGTTGATAGGGAAGAACTTAGGTAGGCAGGGAAAACTGAACTGAATTCTGGGAGGAAGAAGGCAGAGTCAGAGGGACATCATGGATCTGCCGCTGGAGATAGATGTGATGAAGCTTTGCTGGTAGGCCACGACCTCATGGTGATATACAGATTAATAGAAGTGGGTTAAATTAAGATGTAAGAGTTAGCCATTAAGAAGCTAGAGCTAATGGGCCAAGCAGTGATATAATTAATACAGCTTCTGTGTGATTATTTTGGTTCTAGGCAGCCGGGACAA
This sequence comes from Ondatra zibethicus, assembly GCA_004026605.1. NCBI lineage: Eukaryota > Metazoa > Chordata > Mammalia > Rodentia > Cricetidae > Ondatra > Ondatra zibethicus. The sequence goes on along the minus strand of PVIU01026681.1, from coordinate 17,381 downwards.
ACACACTTCTCCTTGCAAACAGAAAAGGAAGGAAGGAAGGAAGGAAGGAAGGAAGGAAGGAAGGAAGGAAGGAAGGAAGGAAGGAAGAAGGAAGGGCTTTCTTTTACCATTTAGTTTAGAATGGATGCACACAAGACTGGGGCTGCAACTCATGAATGCTTGTCTGGCATGGGCAATCCCCAGCACCACAGAACCAGCTGATGAAAAATAGGCAAGAATGGGCATATGCAGGGGTTGGGGTGCAGCTCAGTGATGTCATCCTGTTATGCTTGAAGCCCTGGGTTTGCCTCCCCACACAGACCCTCACATGAGCTTGGTCACATCACCCTATTTCATGGTCAGGGTAGGCTTCATGAAAGCCCACCCTTTTCTGACCATTCTCTATCAAATTTATACGGTGAATGGCTTCAAATGTGGTAGGCAAGCTACTAGAAACTTTATCATGGACACAGATTGGCCACAACTCCTCTCATGATGAACCCTGATATTCTATTGCACCATAAACAAAACAGTAGCCAACAATACTGTCTGAATGGCACTCACAATGAAAAAGTGGGTGTTTTGGGTAAATTAACTGAATAGATAGATTTCAAAAGAAGAAATAAAGAGAGGCCAGGTGGTGGTGGCATACGCCTTTAATCCCAGCACTTGAGAGCAACGACAGGTGGATCTCTGTGAGTTCAAGGCCAGCCTGGTTTACAGAGTGAGTTCCAGGATAGCCAGGGCTTTTACACAGAGAAACCCTGTCTCAAAAAACAAAACAAAAGTAAACAAAAAAATGAAAAAAAGCATTGCCCCTTGAAAGAGACTGACTCCAAGAGCTCGGGTAGGAAATACAAGGTGAACCTGGAATACCTGGCCAAATCACAAAGCGCAGTCCTTACTTAAAAAGTAATGGAGCTGTCCAGATAGGAGCCAGACTGAGGGCTGACCAAACCTGGAAAGATCCAAACATTGAGTGAGATCGTGGCAGTAAACAATTATAATCCATGGGATGTCACTGGAATCTAAAAGTCATTCTAATAGTAATAAACAGAAGGAGATAAAACTTCCCCACTAAAGTAATAACTAATCAATATAGTGGTAATGGTGGAGTTCAAATATAGCGTTTAGGGGACTAAGCAGATGGTCAGTGGCTAAGAGCACTCTTGCTCTTGCAGAGGACCTGGGTTCCATTCCCAGCACCCACATGGCAGCTCACAAGAAGCTGAAATTCCACTTCCAGGGGGATAGTGCCTGCTTTTGACCTCTGTAGGCCTCAGGCACATAGATGGTACAAACAGATACATACAAGCAAACACTAATACACATAATTTTTATTTATTTATTTTTAAATTTTTTTTCGAGACAGGTTTTCTCTGTAGCTTTGGAGCCTGTCCTGGCACTTGCTCTGTAGACCAGGCTGGCCTCAAACTCACAGAGATCCGCCTGCCTCTGCCTCCCGAGTACTGGGATTAAAGGCGTGCACCACTACCGCCCAGCCACACAATTTTTATAATTTGAAAAGAATACATCTTTAGTAATCATCATAGTAATAACATAATCTTAGAAGCCACAAAAATCTACACATACTAAATAAACCAAATGAGTGAAAATGTGATGAGAAATGGATCCACCTGGGTCTTAAGGTGCTTTCTTATACTTCATTACCAAGGAAAAAGTCACGATAGCAAAGAAACATGTCAGACATTGCCATTAACTGTGGATCAAAGTAACAGGACACATTAAAATTTTATTTATTGGTTGATTAATTGATGTTTTTGAGACAGAGTTTCTCTGTGTAGCTTTGGAGCCTGTCCTGGAACTAGCTGTGTAGACCAGACTGGTCTCGAATTCACAAAGATCCGCCTGCCTCTGCCTCCTGAGTGCTGGGATTAAAGGTGTGCGCCACCACTGCCCAGCTAGTAAAAACATCTATAGTATTATAGGATATAATCAGAACATCATTTCTGAGCCAGGTGGGTTAGCATATACAAAGCCTGTGTTTGGTCTCCAGTGCTGAATTAATCAGGCACAAACTGGCGGTACTACATATCTATAATCCAATCACTTGGGATATAAAGGCAGAAGGACCAGAAATTTACGATCATCCTTAAACAGCTACATATTCAGTTTGAGGCCACCCTAAGACAACATGAGACCCTGTCTCAAAATACTTAGGACTGAATTTGACAAAAGATACAAAACCATAATGAAATATATGAAACACTTTGTGATCCATTAAAGGCCTAAATACAGGCTGGTGAGGTGACTCAACAGGTAAAGGCACTTGCTGAGCAAGCCCTGAGTTCAACACTATTTTATACTGTTGTATGTATGGTATTGAGGAGTCAATCCAAGGTCTTACATGTGCTGGGTAAGTGTTTAACAAAAATACATCTCTAACCCATTCTTCCTCCTGTTTAAATTGCCTTAACACCTTTGCTGAAACTTAATTGACTGTGTGTGGGTAGAGCAGTCCAAAATAGAACCAAGAACTTCTCAACAAATGGTTCTAGATCATTATGTGAAATGAAGTCACCTTGCTGTTTGCCTCATGATATATACAAAAGTTATTTCAAAATGCCAATATGGAGCCAGGTGTTATAGCAGATACCTGTAATCCCAGTACTTGGGAGGCTGAGGCAGGAAGATCCTGAGTTCAAGTCTCTCCTAAGCTATATATCAAGACTCTGTCTAAAAGATGAAGAAAAAGAGAAAGAAGAAAGAAACTGTGCCGGTGAAGTGGTTGGCACATGCCTATAACCCTAGGTTGCAGAAGCAGCACCAGGAAAAGCCCAAGGACAGCCTGCTCTGTGTTATGGTTTCCAGATAGCCAGGGCTTCATAGAAAAACTGTCACCCCCCCCCCCAGACCACAAAAAGAATTAAACACAACTATAGGTAAAAATTAAATTGTAAAGATGCTAGAAGAAAACATTGAAACTTTCAGTAACTTTGGGTTTGGCAATGAAATTTATTTGTGTGAGGGGGAGTGCTGGTGTGCACACATATGCCCACAGTTGGCACTTTATAAAGTCAGTTATGTCTTTCCACGGCGTGGGATATGACTCAGGTGACTTGGCAGCAAGCACCTTTATGGCTGAGCCATACTGCCGATCCTGGCAAAGATATCGTAAAGAGAACACAAGGAAGACAATGGACATGGCTTAGCTGGTAGGTGACTGGGACACAAACATGAGGGCCCGACCCCAGATCCCCTGCACCCACAGAAGAGTCATGCATGCTCATGCATACATCCCAGATCTGGGGAGGCAAAGATGGGAGGATTCTTGGGCTTGATGGCTAGCCAGCCTAACCAATCAGTGACAGAACCTGTCTCAAAGCCAAGGTCAAGGGTTGGAGAAATGGTTCAGCAGTTAAGCGTGCGTGCTTCTCTTGCATGCATACATAGTTAAAAATAATAAGTAAAAGGGTTGGAGGATTGGCTTAGCAGAGCAATTGTTCTTGCAGAGGACCCAGGTTCAGTTCCCAGCACCCATGTCAGGCAGCTCATAATGACCTGAGGAGGAAAACCCACCCTTATGTACAGCCTGTGGCACAGGCTGGTATCAGACTGAATAAAAAGGGAAGGGAAAATGGCGAGTGCCAGGAGTCACCTGTTTCCTGACTATAAGACACAGTGTGCACTGATCCACTTCCCACTCCTGACGCTATGCCTTCCCTTCCACGTTGTGGTGGTTTGAATGTAATTGGCCCCTATAATCTCATAGGGGTGGCACTATTAGGAGGTGTGGCTTTGTTGGAGTAGGTATGGCCTGGGAGGAACTGTGTCACTGTGGGGGTGAGCTTTGGATACTGCCCAGTGTCTCAGTTGATTCCCTGTTGCCTGCAAGATGTAGGACTCTCAGCTCCAGCACCACGTCTGCCTGCATGCCACCATGCTCCCCTCATGATGATAATGGACTGAACCTCTGGACTGTAAGTGAGCCACAGCTAGATGTTTTCTTTATGAGAGTTCTTGTGGACATGGTGTCTCTTCATAGCAAAAGAAACCCTAACTGAGGCACAGGTGGACGTGAGTGCTCTGAAGTGTGGGCCAAAACAAACCCTTCAGCCATTAAGATGCCTTTTGTCAGGTGTTTGACTACAGAAAAAGGAAAACCACCAGCATGTGTGGGCCAGTTGTCCTCTCCCCTGGACAAGGCTGGGTCCTCTAATGTCTTATCATGACAGAGAGGGGCTCAGAAGGTAGTTAACGTGCTGGAGGGCACACATTTTCTCCTCCACTGCTGTCACTGCCCACCTTGTAGGTTAACCCCTCATGCTCCTGTAAGTAACCTTAGTTTGACTCTCGGATTCCCCAAGTCAGACTTGAGTGGAATAATGTCTTTAGTCTGTCACTGGTCCTCTGTCGGGATGAATAGGCATTTGCTCATCTGCCAGCAAAAGCTTGTGCAATATAGCACTGCCGGGTTCTCCAGCAGATAGGGCTGAGGCAGAGCCGGTCCCACTGGTCTCTTCCTGGGGCTGAGCGGGATGGTGAGTGTTGATGACCCAGACCTTCCCCCTGGCCACCCTTGGCACCAGGGAGAAACACACACTGAGCCGGGAGACTGTCGAAGCAGGAACTCACTTTATTGCATCAGGGCAGGAACTTATATAGGTCTGAGGTAGTGGGCTGGAATCTTGGGGAAGGGGTGAGGTGGAGTGAGGAATAAGGGCCAATAACTTGCATGTCAGCAGTGAGTGGGCAGAGGCAGGCCTAGGTCGGGCTGTGCTGAGTCACTCCTCTCCAAACTCAAGTTAGGCTCAGGAAGTTACACTGGGCCTCACCAAACTCAAGTTAGGCTTAGGAAGTTACACTGGGCATCATGAGGCCCAACATAGCACAATAAGCTAGGGATTATGCAATTACAGAGCTGGAGAAGTCCTCCAATCTTCCATCTGCAACTAGGAGCCTCAGGGAAGTGGGTGGTATAATTCTTAAGAACTGATGACTCTTCCTTAAAGAGCCGGTACCTACATTTGGATGTTTTACTTTCTGAGACTCTGAAATCAATTCACACGCATGCTCTCTGGCATTCCTTACTTTCTTCTCAGCACCTCTTTTTCTCTTAACCCTCAGGCTTAAGATTATACTAAAATATCTTTAAACCTTAACTCTACTTCATTTTTTTTTTCAGAAAGGCAGTTTGAATGTAATTGGCCCCCATAAGCCCATAAGGAGGGACACTATTAGGAGATTAGGAGGTGTGGCCTTGTTGAGGTGGGTGTAGCCTTGTTGGAGGAAGTGTGTCACTTTAGGGGCATATGTAGAGGTTTCTTGCTCAAGCTTTGCTCAGTGTGATCCTCAGAAAGTTACATTGCAAGATACAGGAATAAGCTGAGCAAATAAAAACACAAAATGTACAGATTGAGAAAAGGGGCACCAGGAAGGAGAATAGAGTTAAAGTCTGTGCTCAAGGAGATATAAACGGATGAAAAAATGGAATAAAGGGAGTGCTGACCTCAAGGCAAGATCCCACCCAGCTAAATTTCCAACTTATATAAAGGAACTAAAGAAAAGCTTAGAGTTGGGTATGGTGTTTGCATGCCTTTAATCCCAGCACTTGGAAGGCTGGTGGACCTCTGAGTTTGAGGCCAGCCTGGTCTAGAGATCTAGTTTTGAAAGACCTCCTGATCTGGGAGAGTCTCACTCAAGTCTTGGGATAACATGACCCCCCAGGAACTCACGAGAGACCTGTCCTTGCTGCAATCACACGAGATTTATTGACAAGTACCAGAGCTGGGGTCGAGACTCATAGCCCATGCAAGGGAGGAGTTCGACCCTGAGTAGCTGGGAGAAGGAGTTTTTAAGGGAAGAAACCACAACTCAGTAATCCAAAGGGGTGGGGAGGGCGTCATTGGAAAATTCTGAAAATACCGGTGATCATCACAAGGGGGTAACTCCCTGTTTCTCAAGATTATAATCTAACTTTATCTTCAGCTAGTTTCTGAAACAGAGTCACTGACCCGGCTAACCTAGATTTTTTGGCTCTTCTCTTCCTGCTAGAGAGGTCTGGATTTATCCAGGTCTTTCAGTTTCAGGGCAGCCAAGCTTAGGCAATGAAGGACAGAACTCTGGTGAAAAAGTAATTGAACAAGGGGACCAAGTTCCAGTCCCAGTAAGCAACAGAACAGGGCGGCTTTGGCCATGTGGTCCTGGACTTAAGGATAAAAGAAAGGGGCTATGGAATTTGCCTCTGTGACTAAAGAAAGCCACTGAGACCAGGCATGTGTCAGGGATGTCCCTGAATGGAGGCCTAGAGAGGCCATTGTGTGAGGCTGTGAAGGAGAAGCCTGGGAGACCCCAAGACGTTAGAGATGCCAGAGCCATAGGGAAAGCAGCTAACAGGGATTAGAACCAGCCCAAGAGAAAGAAATACATTTCAGTCCACAAAGCTGAAAGGCATTGGAGGACTGAAGAACATTTTGACATGGGACATGGAGATTCAGAATTTGAAGTTTGCCCAGCTGGTTTTTGGTCTCACTTTAGTCCAGTATTTCCTCACTATGCTCCCCTCCCTACATTTTGTAATGGTAATGTATATCCCGTGCCATTATGTGTTGGAAGTATCTGATGTGCTTTTTGATTTTTTTATTTTATAAGGGATTACAGTTAAAAGATTGTATGAATCTCAGAAGAGACTTTGAACTTTTAAACATTGTTGAGATTGTGATAGACTATGGGTACTTTTGAAGTTGGACTGAATGCATTTTTGCATTATGATATTGCTACAAACCTTTGGGGGCCAGGTAGTGGAAAGTGGTGGTTTGAAAGAAAATGACCCTCAAAGGGAGTGGCACTAATAAGAGTGTGGCCTTGTTGGAATAGGTGTAGCCTTGTTGGAGGAAGTGTGTCACTATGGAGGCGGGCTTTGAGGTCTCATATGTGCTCAAGATACCACCCAGTGTCTCAGACTACTTCCTGTTGCCTTCAAGATATAGAACTCTCAGCTCTAGCACCTGCATGCTGCCTTGCTTCCCGTCATGTGCTAATGGACGGAACCTCTGAACTGTAAGCAAGCCACCCAATTAAATGTTTTTCCTTTATGAGAATGAGGGTTGCTTGGTCATGGTGTCTCTTAACAGCAATAGAAACAAGACACAAGGGGAGCACACATCACTTGAGGATGTTACCTCTTCTTCAGGAGAAGGGGCTTAGAAGGATTTTGGTTGGACACAGGACAGCTGTATCATATTAGGCAACATTATGACCTTGCTATTGTTTTTAGAAAATAAATATGGCTTATGGAGATTTATATGGATGCCAAGATGATGAGGAGATAATTTAGAATGGTTGATTTTATGTGGCAATCTGACTGAGACAGGCAGCCTCTATCTATTCGGCCAAATATCATCCTGGGGGTATCCATAAGGATATTCCGAATGAGATAACGTTTGAATCAGTAGACCAAGTAAAGTGAATTACCTTTCTCATGTAATTGGGCCTCTCCAGTCCATTAGAAGTCTGAATTGAACAAAAGGTGGACTGAGCGTAGTGACCCAAACTTCTAAGGCCAGCACTTGGGAGAAGTCACTGTGCCTGGTTGTTTTCAAAATATCATATACATCTTCTCTTATGTGAAGACTACAATGTACCCACTTTCTGGGGGTTGTCTTAGTTAGGATTTCTATTGCTATGAAGAGACACCATGACCATGGCAACCCTTAAAAAGGAAGACATTTAATTGGTTGGCTTGTTTACAGTTCAGAGGTTCAGTCCATTATCATCATTGTGGGACATGGTGTCACACAGGCGGACGTGGTGCTGGAGAAGTGGCTGAGAGTGCTACTGTGGAGGCCCAAAGAGGCCAAACGTCCGAGAGTTTGGGACTTGTTTTTAGTTCATTCAAGATTATTGTGCTTCTAATTCAAACAAAGGTCACACCTAGTTGTAAATCAGAGTTCTGCTCTCTCAAGGCTACTGTAAACAGGTATGGCTAGTTGCCAGGCCTCATGCTCCTGAAATAGAGAAATAGTTGGTTCCTACCTAAAACAAAAGTCTAAGGATCCAACTAAATTCCAGTTCCCTTTATGGAAATGACTTGGGATTCTACCCAAGGAGTAGTTTGTCTGGGGAATTAACTGGGGGCTGTGATTTTTTATGACCAGGCTAGACTTTTACTCATTTGATCTAGAAAATTTCTACATATGCAGATCAAATAAGAGAGTCTGGATTTTGGAGGCTGGCAAAATGACTTAGCAGATAGACGTGTGTGTTACCAGATCTTGTGACCTGAGTTTGATTTCATAGCCCTACACGATAGAACCAACTTCCAAAAGTTGTTCTCAGACCTCTATAAGTGTGCCATGGTACACACAAATATGCAAAATGGAAAACGATTTTTTGTAGACTTCATATCGATTTCACTTCTAGAAATAATAGTCAACAAAGTTTCATGAGTATACACACATAAAAAGCTAGCAGATCACAACTAACCAAAATGCAGAGCTACAACACAGCTCCTGTACCAGATATTCAGGGTGCACTGCAGGACAGGGGTGGAAAATTGCAAGAGCCAGAACAACAGAGAGTTTTCTGTGAACTTGTCTCTCCTAGCAATGTCTGAAACTACACCCATGAAGATTCAACATGGCTGTCTAAACAAGACCTGAACAAGGAAGACACCAATAGACATGCTAAAGTGGAAAGGGAGACGCCCAGGACGCTTCAATCATAGATGAAGAATTATAGGCAACCAAGGAAAGCTGAGACCTGGAGAAATAGTCTTCTCCAGAAAAGAACACGCCCCCGCCTGGGCAGGCAATGGGATTGGGTCTGCTAGGAGTGCACAGGCAGGAGAGCATGGTGGATTCCCACTACCATACACAGAGACATTTCCAGGCCATGCCATGCACTGCATGGCAGATTTAGCTTTCACTCAGATAAAAAGGGTTTATATGCTGCACGGGGCTACCCAGAGTTGAGGTGGTAAGGATGGCTCCCACCCGACAGTCCCAGAGGTGGCTGTAACTACCTCTGCCATATTAAAAGCCTGAGAGAGGTGAAGCCAACATCCAGGGCCACTGTGACCAAGCTGTTTATCAGTTTAAAAGTGCTCCTGGTCCAAAGATTATTACAGATATGCAATAAAGACAAATTCAGATGAAAATGACCTCTAAATGGGTCACAGTGTTGGATAAAAGTACATAGGCTTGAGAAAGAGGAAAAAAATAGAGACAATTATAATATAAAAGAGTACAGACAGTCATAGATTAAAGAAATAAAGATAATAAAATAAATATTAAACTTGTAAAAAAAGTAATAAAGTAAAAAAAATTAAGCCATGTAAAGATAAAATATACACAGAGAGTCTAATTTATGTATACTATTGTGTTTTCTTTGAATTTTCTGACTGTAAATGAGCTAAATACAGAGAGACATTTCAGTGTACAGGCTGCTAAGCTAAACCAACATATATATTTTACCAGTATTTTGACTTCAAAATTTGGGTCTAAGGATATGTTTCTCTGGAAAAGAGGTTCTGCTTTTGTTTCCACAGAAGAGAACATGCTGTGGATTCCTTACTGGATAATATGGTTTGATTAAACAAGACCCCCTGAAGCAATGGCCCAGATGGTCCAACATCCATGACAGCTTCAGGACTGCTGGCTGAGATGGACCTGCCACACAGGATGCCCCATGAAAGACTGATTAACAGTTCTCCCAATCAGCAAAAAGTAGTCTAGAAATCAACTCCCAAATTTCTAAATGATTGTTTATAAATGTTTGTTTACATTTAAATGGGGCTATAGAGATGAATACTTTACATGGTATGGATGGATCTTGGTTTATTGATACAAATTTAAGATCAATTTTGTTTTATATATATATATATTTCTGCTTTTGATTAAGGTATTGTGTTTGTGCAGCTCATTTAAAAATGCAGGACACAAAAGAAAGTGACTAACAAACTGCTAATATAGGCGAAACAGTCTTTCAAATTTCTTGCTTCATAGAAAAGTCTGCTGGATACTATGGGCCTGTAGGCTGAAGATGGCTGCCCCAATGTTATAAAAACTTTTGGTTGATTGTCCAGGCAGCAAGATTTCTGTCAATTCTAGAGTTTTGAAAGTTTCTTATAATGCACTTTCTGTTTACTTAGGTAATATTATGTCCTTCTGGAGTCTTTAATGAAGTTGAAGAATAGATGGTTATAATTATAGTTTTCCTTAGTTATAATAAAAAATAAAATAGATATAAGTAGTATAACTGTAATTCTTGCTTGATACCTGTTTTTTATGTATAATTTTACTATGTTAAAGTTAAAGCCTTCCCTTTTATTTGGACAGAAAAGGGGATATGCGGTGGAAGGTCCTTCTTTTTATGTGTTGCTTTTATTGGTTAATGAATAAAGCTGCTTTGGTCTATGACAGGGCAGAATAGAGTAAGACAGGAATTCCAAGCAGATGGAGGAGGAAAGAAGGCAGAGTCAGAGAGATGCCATGTAACTGCCAAAGGAGACAAACACCCTGGAACCTTTTCAGTAAACTATGAGCCTTGTGGTAATACACAGAATAATAAAAAAAAAATGGGTTAATTTAAGATGTAAGAGCTAGCTAGAAATATGCTTAAGCTATTGGCCAAACAGTGTTGTAATTAATACAGTTTCTGTGTGATTATTTTCGGTCTGGGCAGTCAGGAAACAAACAAGCAGCCTCAGCCTTCATATGGGGGTGGTCTTTACAGGAGAACCTGAGATAGTAACTGCACAGTTCTTCCTGTCCTGACACCCAAATTCCAGGAAGATACAAACGAAACCTCAGAGTGTCTTCATGAGCTTTTATTCTGATGTGAGAAGACAGATGAACATTAGAAAACACAGCATTTCAGATAGCGTGAGTCCTGGGGAATAATGAGGCAAGATAAAGTAAATGGAGCAATGCAACGCGAAATGAGATGTGTAGCATGTAGCGTGGTCAATGTCATTCAGGTCAGAACAGTGACAAAGGGAAGTCAGGGTTAGACAGGTTCTATCTGGCTTGGGTCCTGTGATCATTATGTCAGTCTCTTGCAGGGTGATGTCTCCAGTGACCTAATTACCTTCCCCTCAGCCATTCCTCTCAAAAGTTCCACTGTCTTCCCCATCCCCTAAGTACCAAGATACTAGCACATGAATCTTTTTTTGTTTTGTTTTGTTTTGTTTTTGATTTTTGAGACAGGATTTCTCTGTATAACCACCCTAAGTGCCCTGGAACTTGTTCTGTAGACCAAGCTGGCCTCAAACTCACTGAGATCCACCTGCCTCTGCCTCCTGAGTGCAGAAATTAAAGTTGTGCACCACCACCATCCAGCTTTCATGAACCTTTTCTGTGATGTACTCAAACCACACTGAAGCATAATGAGGACACAGAGGGCAGTCTGAGGGAAGGGAAGGTTTCACTGAAAATGCTAAGTGACTTGAGAGTTGTGATTTAGGTGAGGGTGGTGGCAATGCAAGTGGTGAGCACTGGTGACAACCTCATGATCCTGGGTAGTTCCACAGGTAGAGGATTGCTAACCTCTACAGGATGGCTGATGGTGAGTGTTTGAGAAAGACTGACATTGGTGATGACAGTAAAACATTTAGTCTAAAAACAAGTGGGAGAGTGTTTGGTTATCAGCTTGAATACATCTGGACTACACTGACTAAAACCCAAGCACACCTGTGAGGAAATTTTCTTTTCTGGATCATTAGAGGTGAGGAGACCCACCCTTAAGGGCCATACTTTCTGGTGGCAGCCTATATAAAGGACAAGAAAGAAGGAAGCTGTGATGGTTTGAATGTAATTGGCCCCCATAAATTCGTAAGGAGTGGCACTATAAGGAAGTGTGGCCTTGTTGAAGTAAGAATGCCTTGTTGGAGGAAGTGTGTCACTGTGGGCATGGGCTTTGAAGCCTCATATATGCCCAAGCCAATCCCAGTGCCCCATTCCACTTCCTGTCGCCTTCTGATCAAGTTGTAGCCAGCACCATGTTTGCCTGAACACTGCCATGTTCCCTACCATGGTGATAATGAACTGAACTGTAAGGCACTACCTCAATTAAATGTTCCTTTAAAAGGAATTGCTGTGGTTGGGCCGGGCGGTAATGGCTCATGCCTTTAAGCCCAGCACTAGGGAGGCATAGGCAAGCGGATCTCAGTGAGTGTGAGGCCAGCCTGGGCTACCAAGTGAGTTCCAGGACAGCCAGGACCATTACACAGAGAAACTTTGTCTAGAAAAACAAAAACAAACAAAGATAAAGAAAGAATTGCTATGGTCATGGTGTCTCTTCACAGCAGTAGAAATCCTAACTAAGACAGAAGCTTTTACTTTTTGCCTACTTGCCCCTCTATAGCTGTTCAGTCCCAAAGAAACACACAGAGGCTTATATTAATTATAAACTGTTTGGCCTATTAGCTCAGGCTTATTATTAACTAGTTCTTACAACTTAAATTAACCCATAATTCTTGTCTATGTTAACCACTTGGCCTGGTACCTTTTCTCAGTAAAGCATTCTCATCTTGCTTCCTCTGCATCTGGCTGGTGACTTCATCTCTCCTTTCCTCTTCCCAGAATTCTCCTAATCTGGCTGCCCTGCCTATTCTTCCTGGCTACTGGCCATTAGCATTTTATTAAACTAGTATGAACAACAAATCTTTACAGGGTACAAAACATTGTTCCACAGCCCCACCCCCACTTAATGGCAAGTTTATCCTGCTCCTGAGGGAGGCCGTATTTCTTCAGGATTCTAAGACATTCTGAAGACCCGCTGCGACACTCTGCCTTGTGGACTGAACAACTGTTAGATTCTTGGACTTTCTGTCAGAGGACAGCCACTGGTGGACTAGCAGGACCACAGGTTACAAGTTACTCTAATAAATCCTCTTCATATATATATATATATATGTATATGTATGTATATATAGGCTTAAAGGCACACACGCACACACACACACACACACACACACACACACACACACATATATATATATATATATATATATATATAGAGAGAGAGAGAGAGAGAGAGAGAGAGAGTCATTCTATTGGTTTTATTCCTAAAGAGAACCCTGACTTAGGGTGGAGTGCTTACCACCATGCCTAACAACCTGAGTTTGATACCCAGGACCCAATGGTAGAGAGACAGCTAACTCTCAAAGGTTGTCCTCTGACCTCCACACATGCACATGTACCATGGCATATGAGCAACACCCCCTGCCCTGTCCCAATGAATAAATATGAAAAAAAAGAACAAAAAAGGGGAAAAATAAGAAAACAATTGAAAGCAGAAGCATTAGCAAAAATGGTGAATTAAGAACTTCTAAAAAATCTATTTAAGTAATAAGCAAAATTGTCAGGGTCAGTTTTAAATTAAAAAATGAAAGTATTACTTTTGGCAGCAGGAGTACATGCCATGGTGCACAGTTGGCAGTCATGAGTTCTTGGGAATCTACCTTAGATCATCAAGCTGGTGTGGCCAGTGCCTTTACCTGCTCAGCAATCTTGCTGACCCCGTAAGGATCAACTTTTCAGAACTTTAGAAATTAATCTGGGTGTGGTGGCTCATACCTGTAATTCCAGCACTAAAGAAAAAGTGTGGTGTGGGCAGGAAATCTGTTACACATTTAGGGAAGCCTGGGTTACATAGTTAATTCTAAGCTAGCATGGGCTAGCTTAGACCCTGTCTCAAAACTAGAAACAAAACAAACAATAAAAGCACAAATTTGGAAAATATTCAAAGTTTTGCACCCGTGAGTGTTTATTGAAGAAAAACAGCAGATCTTAAGAAGTACAGTGAGTTTGGAGGCATTTTTTAACATCCCTTCCATCTGCCTTCCTCCCAAGTTCCATAGGAACCCTGAAAGCCAACATCCTGTAGCAGATACAATGAAAGCCAGCAGCTTGGCAGCCCTGAGAGGAACAGAGTGTGCTCAAAGTTCCTTAAAGCCATGTTCACAGCAAACTCATTATTTGATTCATTTAATGGCTTCTTGGAGAATCGTATGTAAGGCTACCGTAAGGGTGTCTCAGGGTTCATTGCATGGAGCCCTGAAACAATTTTTCACCAAACCAGCAGCTTCAACTGCCACATTTCTATGTTCAGCTCCGTGTTGTTTCCCTTGGCTTAAAATGCACTAAGTTGCTTGCCTCCAACTTTGAAGCAGTTGGCAAATGGTGGCAACACAGACTCACCAGAAGCATACATCTGATTTCCCATAACAACTGTGGCTCCTGCAGTAGAGGAACCGCCTTCTTCTTGCCATATGGACAGCAACAGTAATATACACTGGAACAGAGCAGGTCCTGCTGGCAGAGTTGCTCCAAAAGAATGCAGAGATCAGTCACCATGCCGGCTGATGAAGTAACTCTTTCAAAACCAACTCAGGATTATGCCAATTCATGCTAACAACCCTGCGTACCCCCATCCAAATATAACATGCCAAAGAAACAGAATACATGAGAAGGCTGAGAAAGAGAAGGCTGACTTATTTGATCTGATTTGCAAGTTGCAGAGAACAAATTTTGCTTAGGGATTGTGGGGAGTGGAGGAAGTCCTGAGTGAATGTGTGTTGTTGACATAGGGAACAGCCATGTCAAGGACCCCATAGACTCAGACCTGTGGCAAAGTGGTAAAGCCTTCCTCTAGTCCATGTGTAGATGTTGATAGTGTGTGCAGAAAATGTCCACCATAGATCCCCACCCCTAAGACTTACCACCTGAAGACTGCTGCTGCAGAGATGAGCTAAAACTGCCTCCTAGATCCAGCTGCCTCCTTGTTTATCTGCATGTGATGGTCTGCCTCTGCGTTCAGGTGTATACACCTCTCTGTTCAACTGATATAATAAACATGCTGAGCTTCTTACATCAGAGAACCCAACATGCCGGATGCCAGATTTGCTGAGTGTTTATTTGTCTTTTCTTCATTCCATCACTGACCTGGAACCATACTTGACATTCAGGGACATTTGTCTAACTGTGAGAGGCAGCTGTTTAACATGTTGGCATTCTGTGCTGGTTGATAACATCTGGAACAAAGGAGAAATTAACTAAAATGCTTACAAGGAAAAGTTAGAAAATGTGGTATCTGTATGGGGCTTTGGAGAATTTTGAGGTGTTTCTGGGAGTCTAGAACACACACATACTTTAGGTAATGTGAATACACAAGGCTGTGTGTGTGCAGGAAAGACAGGAGGAATTCTTACTTTCTTACCATTGATTAAACTTGAGACTCTCTCCAGGCAGGAAGTAAAGTAGTATAAACTACCTGGCTGGAGGTTGAAAGCATGCCTCAGCAAGTCCTGAGCAACTTGGCAAAGACTGAGTGACTTTCTGGTTCTAGTGAAATAAGGCATTGACCACCAGGTTAACTGAGCAGAGACTTCAATGTGCATAAACAGGGAATAATATAGAATGCTTGAAAATATTCATACAAAGAAAATATGGATCCCATATAATTAAAAATTTTTTAAAAAACATTAGTCAGGCATGATAGCATATGCTTTTAATCCCAAAGTCTTTAAAGTTAATTTTTTTTTTTTGAGACAGGGTTTCTTTGCCTTGGCAGTCCTAGAACTAGATTTGTAGACCAGGCTGGCCTCAAATTCTAAGTTCCTGCCTCTGCCTCCTGAGAGCTGGGATTAAAGGCATATGCCTCAGGAGCCTTCCACCTTGTTTTATGAGACATGACATCCTACAGGTTGAAGCTAACCTAGTAGACAGCACTGGCTATCCAGAAAGCCCAAGGACTCCTGTCTTTGACTCTCTGGTACTGAGACTGTAAGCGGGACACACACCTGGCTTTTTTACATGGGCCCTAGGGACCTTGGGTTCTTGTGCTTTTAGGACAAGCACTTGACCAACTGAACCAAAAACATTTTTAAATAAATGGAAATTAAAAGAACTTTTTGTTGTAGGAGGCTTCTTGTTCATTTCCTGGCCGCCCATACCCCCAAAATAACCACAGAGAAACTGTATTAACTAAATCACTGCATGGCTTATTAGCTCTAATTTCTTATTGGCTAGCTTTTACATCTTAATTTACCTCATTTCCATTATTTTATATTTTACCACGACGCTCATGGACTACTGGCATAGTTCCAGCATGTCTGTTTCCAGCAACAGCTACATGGCTTCTCTCTAACTCCACCTCCTTTCTCCCAGCATTCAGTTTAGTTTTCCCCGCCTACCTCTATTCTGCTCTGCACAGGTCCAAGACAATTTCTTTATTAACCAATGGTATTCACAGCATACAGAGGGGACTCCCACATCACCTCCACTTTGCTGTTTAAATAAGAAGGTTGTTGGGAGGGATGAAGCTCTAAATTCACTTCAAGCTTGGTTTTTTGTAGCTTTGGAGCCTGTCCTGGAACTAACTCTTCTTTTTCCTTTTTTCTGATATTTACTGAGCTCTACATATTTCTCTGCTCCCCTCCCTGCCTCTCTCCTTCCCCTTCAATCCTCCCCCAAGGTCCCCATGCTCCCAATTTACTCAGGAGATTTTGTCTTTTTATACTTTCTACTTCCCATGTAGATTAGATCTATGTAAGTCTCTCTTAGTGTCTGCATTGTTGTCTAAGTTCTCTGGGATTGTGGTTTGTAGGCTGGCTTTCTTTGCTTTATGTTTAAAAACCACCTATGAGTGAGTACATGTGATAATTGTCTTTCTGTGTCTGGGTTACCTCACTCAAAATAATGTTTTCTTTATATATATATATATATATATATATATATATATATATATATATATAATGTATACAATATTCTGTCTGTGTGTATGCCTGCAGGCCAGAAGAGGGCACCAGACCTTATTACAGATGGTTATGAGCCACCATGTGGTTGCTGGGAATTGAACTCAGGACCTTTGGAAGAGTAGGCAATGCTCTTAACCTCTGAGCCATCTCTCCAGCCCCAAAATTCAAAATTCAAGCTGTCACTATTTTTTTCTGCTGTGTAGTACTCCATTGTGTAAATGTACATTTTTCTTATCCATTCTTCGATCGAGGGGCATTTAGGTTGTTTCCAGGTTCTGGCTATGACAAACAAAGCTGCTATGAACATAGTTGAGCACATGTCCTTGTGGCACAATTGAGCATCCTTTGGATATATACCTAAAAGTGGTATTAGTGAGTCTTGAGGAAGGTTGTTTCCTAATTTTCTAAGAAATCACCACACTGACATCCAAAGGGATTGTACCAGCTTGCATTCCTACCAGGAATGCTGAAGTGTTCCCTTTACCCCACAACCTCTCCAGCATAAGTTGTCATCAGTGTTTTTGATCTTGGCCATTCTTACAGGTGTAAGATAGAATCTCAGAGTTGTTTTGATTTGCATTTCTCTGATGACTAAGGATGTTGAACATTTCCTTAAGTGTCTTTCAGCCATTTTAGATTCCTCTGTTGAGAGTTCTCTGTTTAGGTCTGTGCTCCATTTTTT
>PVIU01026680.1:0-21621 GCA_004026605.1 Ondatra zibethicus | reverse complement strand
TTCTTAAAGTAAGAGTTAGTGTTACATTCAGGAAAGCGACATGATTCTAATAACTATGGAATTTATTCTTTGCTCTACCCTCAGAATAAATAAAGCAAGTCCTGTAGAGCAAGCACTGTGCATACTTGATTTGTTATTTAGTAATCAAATGCACTACCTTAAAAGTTGTCATTTGTAAGTTGTAAAAATGTTCAGGCCACCAGAGAGAAAATATTTTAATCTCTTTTTGAATTGCTTCATTTGCTTATTAACATATGTGTGTGTATTAATTTTAAATGAAACATTTTTAAATTGGAACTGAAAAACATTGCTTGTGTTGTAACAATTTATATGCTTTTGTTTTCTTTTCTTGGATTGAATCTGAAAGTACACCGTGACATCAGTGATTTACTTAAATTCAAAGTTAAATTTGAGAAACTCAGCATAAATGTGACAGATAAAAAACAGTCAAACCATGAAAATGACAGGAAGAACAAAATGTCCTAGGAAATAATGATGTGGCAGTTCATAGCCTTTGTCCTTGAAAACATAATCTGTGTTGCCTTTGAGATCTGGAGTTTTAAAGTATGTTTTTAATGAATTCTTCCTGAATTTAAAAAAAATGTTTAAAAATATGAAGTAAGAGACTTTAGTTAATATACCATTACAGCTCTCAAATGAATTGTGTTTTGGTTTCTTTTTTTTTTTCTTAATTAAAAAAACAAAAAGCTTTTGTTTTGCTCCTCAGAGGGAAGGCTGGCTGTCCTGTGGTCATCTAATCATCTGACTTGAAGCAGGTCACCCTGGAGAAAGCTGGTGGTGGCTCTCTGTCCCTGTCATTTTGTAATCTTGGAGAGGACAAGAGCAGCTCCCTGGCTCTTAGACAAGGCGCTCCCTCTGTGTAGTTTCTGCTCTCACGTTTCCCTTGTCAGTGAGCCGTGTTGCCTAATTTTAGCTGAAGTCATTATTGGTTCTATATGACCTGGCAAAATTAAAATTACTGTCAAGAAAGGTCCAAAATCCTTCCATTTTCTATGCTCACTTCGGCTGAGCTCTTTTCTGAACTGCAGCTTGTGTGGGAATTTCAGAATATCGTTTGTTGCAGAGCTGCGTTAACAGAGCATATACAGAACTCCTCGGTAGGGTGCGCAGTGAAATGGCATCAGCTATGAAGGGAATGGAAGCTCAGTCGGGCAGTCAGCAAGGTGCACATGGAGTGCCACCCAGCAGAGAGCACCTTGGTGACCCAGCAAGCCCCATGTCTGGGTCTGGGCCACCACCAGGTCATCCTGGCTCCACCATAAAAAGACACCTGTACAGATGTAGGCAGTGCCCCTGTGGAGGAACCTGATCAGGAACTCCTTCCCTTCCAGTGAGTTCTGCCCCCATGTCTTTTGTTTCCCCTTCCTCTCCTTTCTTTCTTAGCTCTTAGGACCTTCCAACTTCTCTTTATTTTCTTTAAAAAAAAAAAAAAGCTGTAAATTCACAGCCGCAAACCCAAGGGAGCTTGCCTGAGAGGTAAAATAATTAAGTCCAGGGCTGAGGACAGAACCCAGCATACTTGGCTCCTGGGCAGCAGCAGAGAGAGCCCTGTCAGAAGTGTGAATTGCTGATTACTTTCAAAGAAAGTATTATTTTCTTGAAGAATGCAGCATTCTTTTCTGGCTGGCTACTTCTTCCATCAGCTTCTGTGACTTTAGCAAGGAGAAGATTCTTTTCATAAGCCTTTGTCCACTAATTTTCTTGAATGGGACTTTTGCCTAGTGGTTAGTTTAGGGTTTTTATTTAATTTTCATTTAACAAGAAAACCATACTTTGCAGGTGTTTTGTGTAACTTGCCATTCATTATTAAATTCACGTACATATGTCTTCATTACTCAGATTACATGGTTTATTTGTAAAATATGTCCAGATTACTGGCCGTGAGCTGACTATCCTCTCAGACAGAAATCTTGTGTCTGGAGACAACACTGTTGCAGATTCAACACTGTCAGCATTATTATTGTACTTGAGACTTGTTATACAGGAAGCACTGACATCCCAACAATGACAAATTAATGTGTCACTTTCACATGTTACTTGGAAATATTTTATGTGTATTTCTCAAAATTATATATCCTACAAAAATTAATTAATTTTTTTATTTAACCCACCCTCATTATACCCATATATTATCAAACCTAAGGAATTTCAAGTTCATGATTGAAAAGGAGAAGACATGTTTACAAGAATATCAGGGACTTAAAGCTTGTATAAATATGTATAAATTGCTAGCATGGGCCAGCACAGGACAAGCACACGAAAGGACAGAGAGCTGAAGAGCACAGGAAACAGCAGTTAGAGTCCGGCCTTCGGGAGTCAGCTCAGAATCCAGATTCAAGTCAGAAGTAAGAAGAAAGAATGGATTTGTTAAGGTGTTTCCTGTGAGACCGGTATCTCAGTATGCAAATCACTGGGTAGGGAGCAGAGAAGAAAGCAATGGACACAAGGAAAGCAGAATACAGTAAATGGGGTCTGGCTGGCTATTGTGCTCGTTCTTAGAACAGATGGGAAATAAGCGGAATCAATCTACAGATGGAATCATGTGACTCACAGCAGAAGATGAGCAGCGGTGCAGGAGAGGCCGCTTATGGTGTCTTCTGTCAGTGCCTCTCTCCTCGGCACGCGTGTGAAACCAGAAACATAGAGAGGGATATGGCTGCTGTGGCGGCACAGGCACCATAGTTAGCGAAACCATCTTTATCGGGGAGGAGCTGGTACCTCTGGGAACCACTGCTGACATCAGCAGGTTGAAGGGAATGTCTTACCCTCTCTTTGATTAACTTTCGAGGAATATGAGATAAACAGACTAAGCATTAAAAATGAGCTCACTGACTCCAGTGTGATAGGTCCTACCAAAATATGTAAAATTTCACCCGATCCTGCTAACCTCTTTACTTACTTACGTGTTTCCTCCAAGACTATGAGGAAAGCAAAGCTCCTGCCCAGCACCTGTACTCTTCAAAAGCAGCTTTGGGGAGGGTGTGTGGATTCCCAGGTTAAGAAGACTAACATGGTAGTGTAACATGTACAAGGCCCTGGAATTGATTCCCAATACCTCAGAATACATATATGTGTTAACATACACACAGATAGATATTGTTAAAATTAAGTGTATAAAAACAAGACCTGAATACTTGAATAGCATTATGTTTTATAAGAGATCGTGATCACAGCTATAGATAGCTGTGTTTTTATACCTCTCAATGAAAACATCATGTGACTGTTCTTGGACATCTGTTAGTGTAGCCTGAAACAGGGCTAACACAAGCCATGCACTCAGATGCACAGCCCTATTCTAGAAGGAGAGGCATACTTGATGTCTTTGGCATAGCCCATGTTTTTGAATTCTCCCTCAGAAAATTAGAATATTATTACTCCATTTCCCAAAAGAGAGAAAGACTGAACCGCCCATGGTTATGGCTAATATTTTTATCCCAAGAACAGTTAAAGGCCATCTGAGCAAAAAAAAAAAAAAAAAAAAGAAGTAGTTTTATAGTGCAATCTGGACAAGAAACACTAACCACAGCTATATAGATGTCCCACAAAATGGTCCTCTTCAGGATGCTATGGTACCCAAGCATTACTCGTGGTAGATGACCTTATAGATGTACAGCTTCAGGATGCTATGGCACCCAAGCAGTACTTGAGACTGATGACCACATAAATGCACAACATATATTCCAACCTCCTTCCTAAATACCAGAAATCTCTTTACGTGGCTGCATAGAACAAGTCAACAGTGGTTCCACTGACTCATCTGTATGTTCCTTCTCTAGTGTTCACATTGTTTAAAATAGCCAAGAAGGTGGAACTCAGTGGATAGTGGCAATGATTTTCATTTCTTCTGCTGTTTATTTAGAGATTAGTGCCCCTTAAAACTGTAAGCTTCACTCAGATTTCTCGCTGGGGGTCAGCACCAACTCAGAAGGAGATGCCATTTTGGTGCTATGTGCTCAACTAGGGAAGAAGTAGCCTTTGAGATCCTTTGTGAGATCATGTAACCCTTCGCTCACAGTTATAGAGATCCTGTTTGCTTTGGAGTCTGTATAAACCATCATGGCAGCATTGGCTCCATTTTCATGAAAGTGTCTTGGAGTGCTTAATTCTTTCTCTTTTCTGGGTATTAAGAAGCTTTGGAATCAGCTCTCAGAACCCAGGGCAATCTCCCATTTTTTTGCTAATGGGAATACTCTGAGCGTGGACTTCCTGCTCTCTCACCTGACTCTCCAGGGCTTTCATAGTTTTAGCAGGATATGGTTTTAATGAGGCTTCTAGAAGCTTTAGAAACTTCTTTAATGATTTTGTTTTGACCTTTTACCACTGCCTTTGCTGAGCCCAAATTGATTGTCTATACTGAAATTTGCTAGCACAATACCAACTTCAATATTTTCACATGCAGCCCCCCCCCATTCTTGAGTCTGGAATGGCACATATTAAGGGCTGCAATGAAAAATAAAGGAGTAATAATCTTCCTTCCTCCCTCCAGTAGCAGCTCAGTGCCCAAGAGTCCTTGTCACCTCTTTGTTAAGAACACATAGCAACTAGGATTCCCAGGTGGCTTGAAGCATCCAAACTTGCCCAGATTTTTATTCTCTTTAATGCTATGGACATTCAAATAGAGCCCAGCAGGAAATATTCACTGGCCCCAGTCATTTGTAAACAGTTGGGATTCTCACAAGGCAATAGGCAGGAATAAGTAAGGCCAATGTGATATGGGCCTGGCTGCCCCCTCTGTCCTCTCTGCCCTGGATTCTGAATTACTCAGTCTCTAGTCAGCTTGGCCACAGTGCCACCATAGACCACGCTTCCTGCTGTCATCATGTTTTCCTACCAATTGACTGTCTGCATCATTGTCTTGATATTTCTTCTTGATCACCATCCCGATTTCCCTTACGTTTTTAACTTCCAGGAAAACTTTAAGATGTTCCGTTCTTTCAATGTATAGCTTTCTTTTTTCCCATTTCCTCTATTTGCTGTATAATATGTGGATCTGTTTCTTTAGTATTGACCACGTTTATATGAAGTTTTAATCTGAACTGTTACTTGTGATTCATGGTTTTCTTTATAGTTTCTCATTTACAAAGCTAAGTGTCCTTCCTAAAATCAGAAGTTAATGCTCCTGCCAGCCTTAGCAACACAAGTCCATGATCCTAACTGCTTAGGATGCTGAGGCAGAAGGATGAGAAACCCAAGTAAGATAAGCCTGGACCACAGAGCAAGGTCACGGTCATCCTAGGCAACTTAGTGAGACCTTATCTCAAAATCAAAAGTAAAAAGAAACCCAGAGGCAAAGCTTTAATTCCCAGTGCTACAAAAGAAGGCGAGGGTGGTGTAGAAGAAAGAAATGAAACTTTAGGTATCCTTTTTATTTTTTAGTTAGTGATAGAAATACAATGTATCCTTTTTGTTTTTTGGTTAGTGATAGAAATACAATGTATCCTTTTTGTTTTTTAGTTAGTGATAGAAATACAATGGATAATTGAGCATAGGGCAACTCTACATCTGATAGGAAGGAAAGGAAGAAGAAAGAAACCAAAACATAGTAATACTTGTAAATGTCTCCTGTTAACAGGGAAAGAAGACATTGAGACAGTTGAGGAGTACATAGCTGTTAGGGATCCAGGCTCAGCTCAATGGAGATGCAGTTAAAGTTCCTGTCCTAATTAATTGTGCAAACTTCTCCAGCTATCTAGACTATCACAACATATTGAAAAGGGTTTTTCCTGCTTTGACTATTCAAAAATGACTCCTTCCACATATAAAGAAACTAACATTTTAGTGAGAGGCCTGGGAGGCCAGAGAGAAGAAAATATCTGGTCATTGCAGCTGCTACTAACTCATTAAAAATAAAGAACTAGATAGCTTGGTAGCAAATCGAGCCACACTTGAACTTTTTGTAGGGCACACCACAGTTCTCAGTATGCATGCTGTTTTTCTTTCCTGATCTTAGCTGCCAGGGCAGTGGTGCCCTGGACCTTAGAAGCAGGAATCTTTGCTCAGGACTGACCCAGTCACATACTCATGGATCTGCCAAATTGAGTAGCCACTGGTCTGGACTCTGAAGAATTCTATCTTCAGAACACCGGTAATGAGCTGGACACCAGTCAGTACACCTCATGGTGCTGTGTTGGCTGTCCAGTAGGAGGAGAAATACAACAGCTCACCTGAAATGGGGGGAGCCAAGCATACAAACTCCATTACTCATACAAGGTTGAGGAGATCTAAGAGAATGATGGAAGGAAACAGGGTCTTAGGACTAATGACCATATAATAAAGAGCATATATTTAAAGTATACACTAGTTTGTTTTGACCTGAGTATAATAAACCCTTGAAACCATCACCATGATCAAAGTAATAGGCATATCTTGTCTCCCAAAAAACTAAGAAAATTATTTCGTGAGCAAACATCTGTGTGATGTAAAGTACAGATGTGTGAAAATGTGTCAGGAGAGCCTTTCCAGCCTACCTACCTGTGGGCTACCAAGGAAGAGTGGGTCTGGCTGGCCAAGGGCTGCTAGCAAACTAGAGTGGAGGGTATGAGTGAAATGGGATGTGGTCAGGACAGTGATCACTGGCAAAGCCAGGCAAACCAGGCTTCCCCAAAATAGAAAGGGTATGGGGCAGAAAAGGAGGTGGGAGGAGGCAGAGTGTTCTCTTCTGACTCTAATGAGAAGCCAGTAAAGGACTGCCAATACAAGAGCTCCCTGTATTGGTTTGCCGTCAGCGTGGGGACAACATAGTCTTGGTGATCACTTAGATAGTGGGCTGGTGACGGCCAGGAAAATCACTGGGATCTCGTCATTACTGACTATTTTTGTTAGGGTCTAGAACTCCCAACAAAACTTTTTGTTTGCCTGCTGAATCTGCTTTCTCCTATTTCCAAAGCTGTCTGTGACCCTGGCATAGATGGTGTCATATGGCCCTGCATGAAAACTTGATGCACTCTTGCAGGGACTCAAGTTCAGTCCCAGCACTATGTAAGGCTGCTCCAAGAGTCCCACGCCGCCATGCTCCACCATTACCTGTCCTCATGTTGAGCTCTCTGTCTCTCCTTTCTCTCTTTCTCTCTCTCATACACACACACACACACAGTTAAAAGAAAAAATTTTTAGACATTTAGTGGAGTTGAATTCATTCACAAGTTGAGTATAATGCTTTCTTATGTCCTTGTCCCTAGTTCTTTCCCGTGCAGATCCATAGTAGAAGTATAGGTCCTTTATCCAAGTGTCCACCATTTGTAATACATATGGGAAGCCCCAAGGCAAAGTGCAGATCCCAGCAGTGAAACTCATACAGCTGTGGGCATTAATGCTGTGCCATCGTCCCTGGGGACTTCCTCCTGTCATCTGGTTCACAAGTCTGTCACCATTCTGGGAAGTATTTCCTCTGGCAGCCTTCATCTTGTCCTTGTTGATCTCAGTCTGTGAACCCAAACTTGGTGCCCATGTCTGCTAACAGCACAAACCCTGCTGTTAAGTCGCTGTGTGTGTTCTGAGATAACGTTTGAGCTGCCTGTTCACTGTTGTGTGTGCAGCTGCTTAAGCTAACTTTTCTGTAGCTTTCTTCTCTAACTGTATTTTTATGCCTTTAAAACAAATTATAGTTCTGCAATTACCTTGATGAATTCCTTTAGTTACTTTTCCATTTGTCCAGTATGGCATGTGAATGCTACATCTGCGCAGTGCTCCTGCTGTAGCATGCCGTGATAATATGTGTAGCAGGCATGACACAGCTAAAGCTCATGCAGGGACAGTGAGGCGTGTTTGTCAGGGAGCAGCTGTGACATGGAGCAAGCGTGCATTTGGTCTGGGTTGTTCAAGGTAGTGATTGGAAGCAGAAAAAAATGTGTCCTGGACAAGAAAGTAGTATAAACTGGAAGTGATGTTCCTGTCTAGAGTTCCAAGACATTACGTCTTGAGTGGTTTTCCCTTCCTGCAGAGAGGGCCTGTTCAGCTCCTCCTGTAAAGCTTTAGAAGGCCCACTTGGATGAGGGATTTGCTAGATGAATTAGCTGGTGGTAAAGACTATTGGTGCTTCATTTCCTGGCTGGCATCTCCTTATCACAGACGCCCATTCTGTACCTGAGTGACAGCTGCTCGCCATTGTGTCACGCCGCACACGCCTCCAGCCCGCACACGCCTCCAGCCCGCACACGCCTCCAGCCCGCACACGCCTCCAGCCCGCACACGCCTCCAGCCCGCACACGCCTCCAGCCCGCACACGCCTCCAGCCCGCACACGCCTCCAGCCCGCACACGCCTCCAGCCCGCACACGCCTCCAGCCCGCACACGCCTCCAGCCCGCACACGCCTCCAGCCCGCACATGCCTCCAGGCTCCACTCTTCCTTCCCTGAGCTCTTTGTAAACCCAGCTGCCTTTTCTTTAATTTGTCTTTCATCTTCATGAACTTTTATTCTTTTTTAATAAAGGCTTACTGAAACGTTTACCATTAGACAAGGAAAGTATAATTTTATTTTTATACTTTTTTTTTCTAATTGGGTCTTACCATGTTACCCAAGCTGGTCTGAAACTCAGAACCCTTGTTCCTCAGCCTCCTGACTATCTAAGGTTACAAGCTACTGCCACTGAGTCCACTTCCCACACCAACAGAATGTGTCCAGGCATTGATGCAACTACCTGAGGTGTGATACCCAGTGCATTCAAGGAGACCCTGAAGGAGGGAATGACTTTAATCAGTTTTCATCATTTTAGAATGATACTGTGCAAAAGTTAAATCATTTGCTCCAGTGATAACTGATTTTTCATCCTTTAAGATCTGGGGCAGAGAGCATGGAAGCCAGTGCGGTGTTTTCCCGTGGTCTGTGGACAGTGTCGGGAGCAGCCACTCCCCTCAGCGTGCGCCCTGGTGCATGTGCCAGCTGTAACGCTCGTCCACTGCCGTGACCAAACCACGAGCAAACGCAGCCTTAGGTTACAAAGGGATGGCATCCTCGTGGCAACGTGGCATGGCAGCAGGAACAGAGTCTGCTGATGGAAGGGGAGAGAGAGCGTGTGCAGGAAGTGAGATGAGGCTTAAACCCTCAAAGCCCATCCACAGTCGAGTGCCTCTTCTAGGGAAGCTCTGCTTTCTAAAGGTTCCATAACTTCCCCAAATAGTGCCCGTTACTAGGGACCAGATGTTCATATGGGGGCATTTATCATTCAAGCCACCACAGAGAATGTCATTGGATCTGCTTGGTAACAGTTTCAGACAGACTTTCTGCCATGGTACAGGTTCTTATGCCTTTATTATATTTTAGTCAAACCTAATATGATTGCTCAAGTTATTTTTAAATAGGTTTTTTACATATAGGCAACATATATAAAAATATTTTTAGTATTTTGCATGGTTCTGGAAGCTAATTTAACATAAACATCTCTCTTATATAGTAGTCTTAAAACTTCCTAACAAGAACTGTTAATTGGGCTGGGTGGTGGTGGCGCACGCCTTTAATCCCAGCACTCAGGAGGCAGAGACAGGTGGATCTCTGTGAGTTCGAGGCCAGCCTGGTCTACAAGAGCTAGTTCCAGGACACGCTCCAAAGCTACAGAGAAACCCTCCCCCCCCCAAAAAAAAGCCAAAACTAAACAAAGAACTGTTAAATGGTAGAACAGTTTTCTGTAATTTGTTTTTTTTCTGACTTTTAAATAGTCTCATTGTATTTATGCTAGCATTTGTAATCTCAGATGGCTTATAATTTAGTGATGTTGGAATAGTTAACATTTTGCCACTCATATATTTTTACTAGTTTTATTTTTAAATGTTTTTATAAAAGAAAAACTATCACAAAAATTGCATCATTATGGGGGACCCTAAGTCTATAAGATAAGGTAAGTATCTTTTTCCAGTGGGAATTGGCTTGTTCCTTTGAAGAAGCAGAGGTGTGAGCAGCGTGGGTAGCTGCCCTCCAACCTTGTGTGGACAGAAGGTTCTGGGAAGCAGGGTGGCCTCCCAGTCCTAGCTGGACTTGCTGCCTAGAACTTCTGTTGAGTTCTTGTGAACTCATAGATGAGCACTGGATGTTGCCTGTAGAAGACCATTTGGTCGCCCAAGCTTATGAGGAAGGAGACGGTGGCAGCCACATCTGCTCTTCCTGTCCCTCTTTCCTCAGTGACACAGCCTTGTTCTGGAGCCTTTGTTTCTGCTTGCTTCTTCCTGTCTCCCTTTAAGCCAGGGGTCGGACTGAATCTGACAGCAAGCACTTCTTTTCTAGAGTATTTCTATTTCCTTTTCAGTCCTGAAAGACACTTCCGCCAGACACGGGCGTCATGAGGGCAGTCATTCTCTTGAGGCTGATAAGACCCAGCTGCCCCTGTGCCTATTGCTTCCATTTGTGTCAACTGGGTTCCCCAGTAGGGGGCGTGTCATCTCATTCTGGCTGACATGAGTTTCCCTTGGCCTTTGTTTCTCAAGAGTTTAATTATAATGTGTCTTCATGGGAATTTCTTTTCAGTTTTCTTCTTTCAGGTTCACTTAGCTTCTTGATCTGTAGGAATAGGTCTTTCATCAAATTTGAATGTTTTCACCTTTTATTTCTTTAAATAATTTTAAATTCTCCCATCTTTCTTTTATTATTCTGATATTCCTCTGGATTTTGCTCCTGTCCCTCAAGATCTCTTTCTTCTTTATGACAGCCTTTATGTCACCCTTCTATCCTTTCCCCAGCTGCTGAG
This sequence comes from Ondatra zibethicus, assembly GCA_004026605.1. NCBI lineage: Eukaryota > Metazoa > Chordata > Mammalia > Rodentia > Cricetidae > Ondatra > Ondatra zibethicus. The sequence goes on along the minus strand of PVIU01026680.1, from coordinate 10,926 downwards.
CCCAGTCAGAAGTCTGTAAATCTTTTATTGTATTTTTCAGTTCTGTAATTTTTATTTTCTCTTTTGTAACCTCTGTTTCTTAGCTGAGAATTACTTATGTTTGTCTCAGGAAGATGTACAGTTTTGCTAAAAACATTTTTATAAAACTTGCATTAAAAATCTTGTCAATTTATTTTAATATGGGATTAGTCTTGATACTGGCATCAGACAGTTTTCTTACCACATTGTGACTCTCTGTGCTCTCGGTGTGATAGGTGATTATATGCCAAATATTTTGCCTGCTATGTATTTCTAGGTCATATTTGGATTTTTATATTCATGGATAGTTCATTGAAACATGGAGCCTAATTTTTTGAACTGTGGTTCGAATGTTGCCTAAGTCTTTTTATTTGCTTTTGCAACCTATTTCAGTTTTCCCAGTTTCTCTGAGGTGACTGAGTTTCCCACTGAACTCTGTTGCTTGACTGAGAGAGCAGAGGGCTTTCTGGTCAGCCCATTTCTTGCCTTCCATGACTTATCTGAGCATTTTTACACTAAGGTTTGATTTTGGAGCATATCACTTAGTAGAGCATCTTAGTGGTTGCTGTGTACTGCATTGTGCATACCAGGCTTACAGCTATTTGTGCCCCAGTTTTAGAAACTTCTTATATGTTTACTCTTCTTCATACCTCTTGTAATGAGATTGTTCATAGTAAGTACATGATTTGAGAACCACATTTAATAGTGTGAGAATTTTAGCTTGTCATCATAGGTAATAATTTTGAAAATTGAAAACTATGTAAGATATACGTAAGAAATAGCAGTCCTAGTTTTTTATTGATATCTTTCAGTCTTGTCTGTAGTGAGGCTACTGGCCAATATACAGTTTCTCTACAGCATCCCTGTTGGAGGTACCTTGAGCTGACATTAGTACTTGAATATCCTTTTGGACATCTCTAGCTTCATGGTATTAACTAAATAATGTTAATATCATAAGAAAATAAGTCAGACAAATATTGGCCATTAGTTTGCTAGGGCTGCTGTAACCCAGTTCCCCAACTAAAGGACTTAAACAATTGGTATTGATTATCTTCTAATTCTCAAGACCAGAAGTGCAACATCAACACAAGTCCTACACCCCTTGTCTGTTTCTACAGCCAAAGCTGGGAAAGTGGTAATAGAACACTCCAGGCCTCTTGGCATCTTCTGCTGGTTGCATGGTGTATCCCTTACTTTTCTTTTTGCCCTTATAAAATCCCTGACAAAAGCACCTTCAGGAAGGAAGGATTTATTTAGGCCTACTGTCCCAGGAGAAACAGCCCACCATGAGTGGGAAGGTATGGCAACAAGAGAAGAATGCCGCTGGTCATGTTCCCTGCGTGGTCGGAAAGCAGCCAATCACTGAATTGAATGCACTTGTGTTCAGCCCCGTTTCTCATTATTATTCAATTGACCCCAGCCCATGGAACAGTATGACCTACCATCAGCATATGTCTTCCTACACAACCCTCCTAAACCTGCCCAGAGATGGTGATTCTAAGGCCTATCAAGTTGTTAGCCAAGTTTGACTCTCACGTGCGACTTCTTTTATCTGCATGTCTAGTCTTCACAAGAAGCTCTCTCAATTTTCCCTTTTCATAAGATAACCTCATTTTAACTAAGTATGTCCCTAAGATGCCTGTTCTAAATAAGTCACAATCTGAGATACTAGGACTTGGAATTTCAGCCTATGAATTTTTACGAGACATCTTTCCATCTAGGATATGCCAGTCAATTTAATTGTGTGATCATCAGATACACTCGAACAGCAATTTAATAATATATAAAATTCTAGCAGCAAATATTAAAAAATAATAAAAGAGCTTTGTAGGCACTAAGTCACTGTCCTGACGTCAGGTGGACCTTTATCTCCACACCTTGGTTGAAGTGCACCTTGTAAATTATTTCCCTGTAAACAGCCACCACCCAGTTCTCTGCCTCTGTGGTTTACTGCTGCTCAAAGTTGTGGTGCAGTTGTTAAGTTACATCTTATAGTAAACAGTGAGCTTTCAACCTTTACTTAGTCCTTAAAAATATTAAAACATATATAAATCTTAATAATAAAGAGTAGACAGAAACATAAAGCGAGAGATGGCCAAGATAATGGCACTGTCATAGATTAATTTGCTTCTTGTTTGAAGGTGGTTGTAATGACATCACACTTTTTTCCTAAGTATCACATGACCCCAGGCAACTTTACCTGACTATGTTAATCATGCTCAATATGAAACTGTCTTAGCTTGGGGCCTTGGAATTTACAGAAGCCATTTTTATACCTGTGGGTACCATTCATTGCAGTGCACATGATGAGGGTTACTGACATTGTAGTAGGTGTTTTGTGTAAAAATTCAGTGCCCTTTACATGGAAATACATCAGGTGGGGTACTAATTTAAGACTGCCTAGGCATAGTTCTGTGTTTCTGGTGGTATCATTTCCAAGTGTAAGGTAAAACATGGCCTTCATAACTCCTAAGTTACCTCCTCTGTATATGCCATGTAGAATGAAGTTTCTAAGACTCGGGGTCTTCTGCTCGGCGCTTACTTTGTTCCACAGTTGGAAGGACAAGAATGTGAAACAGTTTCAAGTGAAAGTATTAGTAAAATCTTATACTGATTTGCTGATTTTTTTATGTACAATATTTGGAACTTCCAGTAGTTTCTGGCATTGTTCCACTAATATATGCTTAGACTATTCAAGATTTTGTCTTAATATGCTGTCTTTATTTATGTAAAGCATAATTCTGAGCCCATCTGAGTAATGTACATTTAACATAAGCAGATTTGTAAGCTGGCATTATTGAAATACATAGACCCGACATCCTGGGCTTCTGCTGAAATATGCTTTTAATTGAAGCAGAATTATGGCGATATGTTCCCCACACGAGTCTGACTGTAGCACAGCACATTGGGTTGCACAATAGCTCTTTGCTCTGTGAGCACTATATAGTTTCCCATATGTTGTGCGTAGGCCTTTAAATATCCTGTGGTATATATATCTGAATTGCTTGAAACAGTGTTATCTAAGCATATGCTATCTTGTGGAAGATGCATCTTGTAGGTTTGAAGAGCAACCGTTAGTGAGGATTGTGTTTACCAGTGATTGAAGGTCACTCATAAAAACAGCCATTGTTTAATAAAGCTCTGTTTCAGTCTTTGAAATAAAAATGCAAGAAGAAAGTAAACATTCACTGATAGTACTTTGTGTTTATGTTTATAATTTTATTAAATTATAATTCACACATTCTGAAATACACCTAAGGGATCCCACCATTTATCTGTAGATTAAATCTCACAGTTCAAAATAAGAGCCTAAAAGGATCAACGTGAATGAGTATACTAATGAAACCTTGAGTTTCTAATTCTAACCTGCAAAAGGAGGTCTTTGGGGCATAATAGTGTGATAGCTTATGCGTCTGTTGTAGCAAGTGCTGGTCAGATGAGCTGGCACCTGGCACGGCACTGACTCATTCTGAACTCCCGAGTAAGGTGGTTTTGCTACTGCGTGTTATGTATAGTGCTGCAGAAAAGCCCAGAATTGTGGTAATGGAGACCTTTCTCCTAGTGCCAATATATTCTCCCGTTCAGCTAACTCAGGGACTACCTTTTTATTTATGTATTTTTATTTATTTGTACTTTATGTTTTTTAATTAACAACTACATAAACTATCTGCTACACAAGTATAAGTCTGGTGCTAGCCATTTCAGTTTGCACTACTTTTCTGAAGGTAGTCACTACTGAATTGTGTCTGTGTGTGAGGCTGCTGTCTATGGAAGTAGAGTTCCTCACATTCTCCTTCCAGGTAGACACACTCCAAGTCTCAAGAAATTCTTCTCTAGTCAGAAAATAACTGCATCTTCATTACCGTCAGTAGCATGCTCATTCTGTCCTATTGAGATCCTTTGTCTCCAGAGAGATTTGTCCCTCTGCCCATCTTCAAAATTCATCTGTTTTATAATATTATTTATAGCTCTGGTGTTTGCTTAGATTATTCTCCTTTGTTTTTCAAGGCAAGAATTTCTCTATACAGGTTCAACCCTACAGGTTGATTACAGACCTGTGACCTGTAATTCAATAGAGCACTGCCCTGTTTACAAAGTCCAGATTTCCTGTGCTGTCAGTTAGGGCAATCAGCACAAAGACCAAGAGCTTGAGGAACTAAATAAACAATGAGAAAAACATTTGGGCCTGCCGGTAACCCTTCACAGGTAATTTAACAGCCGTTGACTACAAGGTATCACTTGTTGTAGATGTCTGCCGAGTATGAAACCTGACGTGCTGTCTAGCCATGCTCTGCCAGGGGCTCTCAGCGTAGTCGCCCTCCAGAGCCCATGGAGCCTTCAGAGCTCTGCCTTCTCCCACGGGGCCCAGCCGGTTCTGCCACGTGTTATGTCATGTGGGTTTCTGATGTGGGACATCAAATTATTTAGAACTGGTAGATTAAGTATATTGAGAATTTCTCCCTGCTCTCTTAGAGCACAGCACATCTACTGACAAGCGAGCCTCTGAACTCCTTCCCCCGCCCCTGTTCATGTGCTGCCATAGCACATAGATCGTGTGGCTCCCTAAGGAGCAGTACAGACTGGACAGGCAGAAAGTAAAAGGTTGTCTCATGTAGTGTGAATTTTAACCATTTAGGCAGTTAGCACCTTTATCCGAAGCACTGTGTTTGTATCTGTTTGATTTGCTGTGTGCTGATGTATTTGGTGGCTTTGTTGCTGGTCTGTGTGATACTGACAGTAGCTCTTACCATGAGTGCTTGTAGGTTTCAAAACAAAGTGAAATTGCTTGGAGCCAGTCATCAGCTTAACTCGTCTCAACCAGGTTCAGCCGACTCTCTCCTCTCAGCTCAGAAGCCTCATGATGGTACAGAGTTTAGAACCAGCTCTCCCATGCGAATGGGCCTGCTGGAGATCCAGGCTGCACCCACACACGTTGGCCAGATGGTAGAGACGGCTTTGCAAGGAAACCGTAGGAAAGCAGGCTGAAGGTGACCTTCCACAGCTGCTCCTTCTTGTGTGATTCAGAAGACCTTCCAGTGCAGTGTCTTAAACCTATTTCTCATGGAGATGGTCATTTGAATTCCTACCTTGAACTTGTATCTAAAGACATATTAATTGATTATTAAGGGAAATATTAATCTTGCAAGCATATAATTGACCACAGAGCATAGATTTTTGAGTGGAAAGCCAGTCACCTCAGGGCCCATCATGCCCCACGGGTGTTTGAGACACACGGAGGACCGCTATTGGTTAGCTCGCTGAAATGCCCAGGCACTTCAACGTACATTCATGTTTCATCATCCTAAGGGGTACAGTCTGAGACCCTCACTATATTTATGTTTCTGGGCGATGCCAAACCCTATAATCTAGTGCCTTTTATGTCTTGACTGTGCCGTTATCACACTTGGTAATTGTTTCTTTTGCAGCTTGAAGTGTGACAGCAAAACTAACACACATTTCTTTTTCCTTCTTCACAATTTCACAAATAGAAAATATGTTTGCTGTAGATCTCAGCAATCCCAGATGATTTCCCCCTTCTTTATGTTAAGAACTTTCACCTTTTCCCTTAAAGGAACCACTTATGTTTTCTTGTTGAAGTATTCAAATCCTGTGCCTTGAGGCTACTGTAAAGTAAAGGTTACTTGAACAGAGTATTTAGTCCCAGACTGCCAGACAGTTTGACAAGCCAGCCAGCAAGTGATGAATGGAAGGTAGTCCATACAGTGTATGTGCTGGCCCTGCAAAAGAAAAGCTTCCTAAGAAGGTGTAGCATATTGCACAGAAGGGAACTTAAACAGAAGAAAATGTTTGCCTGAAATTTCGCATTTCGTATTTCTGAACTGCAGGGATAACTGACACAATAGAAAGTAGAGTCACAGATCAGGAGAATGCCATGTTTTTCTCTAGATCCTCTTAGTTGAGACATTAATGATCTAAGGTTTGTTCTAGTCTGATTTGAAGCAAATTGCCATTTTAGTTGGTTTTGTTTTGTTTTTTTTCTTTGTTTGTTTTTCCTGAATCTAAATTCTTTGTTTATTGAAGTTTGGATATCATTTTTTTAATTTTTCATATTTTTAATGTTATTTTGTTCTTTTAATATAAATCTATTTTATGTGCTCTTAACATTAGTGTTTTCCTATAGTCTTAAATTCAAAATACATGTTCAAGGTTTTATCTATTTATTGACTGTGCTTATGGCTTATTGTCTTTCTATAAACTTTTTGTTCTTATAAAATCATATCTTACAATGTAGATGGCATGTCAGGAAGTCTTCATGGGCATGATGATATTGAATTGAGTGGGAATTGAGTTGGATCAAGGACTTGCTCCTTAAAACATTGTAAGCAGATTGGATGCGCACATGGAGACTGTGAGATCACATAGAACTCAGAGCCTAGGAAGGAAGCACTGGCAGAAGAAGACCCTGGGTCTGTTTGAAATGGTCTCAGCTTTGATGACAGCAGTGCAGGAGGGAGCCATTCCATGTCTGAAGGAGGGGACTTCATGACTAGATGCGTGGCAGAAAGACGTTACTGCTGTGATTAAGAGAGTCTGAGAAACACCAACATTCAGGCAAGCTTGCTTTCATTGATAAGTGGTAGGATCAAACTAGCAGGCAGGTGTATGCACTTTTCTAGAGGCTAGCCGTGTGAGCAGCACCTTCAGACTAGCAGGCAGGTGTGTGCGCTTTTCTAGAGGCTAGCCGTGTGAGCAGCACCTTCAGTTCCCTGTGTAAGAAAGGAGAACTGAAGACCACATTTATCAGAGTGGTAGACTGGATGACATGGGGTGTATGAGAGTCTTAAGTTGGAGTGGCATGGATGAAAAAAGGAGAATATTTAATTGGAGCTTGCTTACAGTTTCTGAGGTTGCTGAAGGTTTAGTCCCTCATCATCATGGTGGGGAGCATGGCAGCATGCAGGCAGACGTGGTGCTGGAGAGGGAGCTGAGAGTTCTACATCCAGACCCACGGGCAGCAGGAAGAGAGACCAGGTCTGACTTGAGCGTATGCACCCTCAAAGCCCACTCTAGTGACACACTTCCTCCAACACTCGTGCCGCCCCACGATGACTGCACACTCAAAGAGATGAGCCTCTTATCCAAACCACAAAGAAAAAACTGCGACTGTACTTCGTTAAAATGACAGGTTTTGATAAAGGGCTGGGTTTGATGTTTTTATAAAACCTACTGTCTCTGTTGATAAATATCTTTCCCTTTATTTGGAAGGAAAGGAGAAGATTTTAACACTCAAATTCTCTGAAAACTCCAAGTAAATTCCTCACTAAAGATTACACAGTAACTGGTGTTAAAATGGAAGATCAGTTGTTTCTATCAATAGCCTTTTTCTCTTTTCTTTCTTTTCCCTACTTTTGAGAGACCTTAAACACAACAATGAAGGCTAAATATCTGACTTTTGTTTTTCTCCCTTTAAAAAACAAAGGATGTTGCTTTCCAGTGTAAGAAGATTTATTCAAAACCATTGCAGTTATTTTACATGAGAATTTTTTGCCTTAAAGGCCAGGCAGGGTGAATACATTTAAGATACCAATGGGTCTCTGAATTCAAGGCCAGTCTGTCTATATAGCAATTTCTAGGCCAACCAGGACTACATAGCAAGACCCTGTCTTGAAAGAGAGAAGAGAAGCAGAAGAATCTCCTAGTATGGGCAAGGCTTTGGTTTGATCTCCAGAAGTATAAGAAATAAGTAAGGAAATAAAATTTAAAAGTGTTTTAAAAGCATACATTAACCAAAAATATTTTGAAAAATTTATTTGCTAAAATATCCAGCGTGTAGAGAAGCCAGCCCTGCATCTGCGATGGGAAGGAGACACAATAGAAAAGAATCCATATTTGGGAAGGGTCATGAGGGTAAGAGGCCTAGCTGGAAGAGAAACCTCAATTGGAGGAGGATCCTGTAATTGGGTAACCTGGAAAGGGGAGGAGCCAAAATGCTGGTGGATCCAGGGTGGATGTGCTGAAATCTAATAGGGCCTGGAGTGAGGGAAGACTGTAGTGGAGGAGGAGCTATGATCTCTTCATTAGCCCAGACACAGCTTGCTCTAAGGCTGTGGTTTCAGGGCCTCTGAGCATCTGTAATTCCAGAGTACCATATGGCAGATGACATCAGTATCGGACTCTTAGTCCAGCATTGTTAAGAGTTCAGCATAGGGATGAGAAGAAGGGAGGTCTCTGGGGACTTGGGAACCCTGGTAGCACCTGCAGGCTATGGGCCTGTTCAGCAGCAGCAGGTATCAATGGAGGCAATGTCTGAATACGCCTAGGTGAGGCACATAAGTCACCATGCCCCTTCAGGAGAAACTGTGATGTCAGGACTAAAGCCACATGGGCCCTGCACAGCCCAGAGGTGCTTTCTGCTCCTGAGCAGGAGAGCTAGCATTTTCAGTCATCCGTTGAGGAATAGGCTTCATCAAGTGCCATTGCTGTCACTGAGTCTCAGTCCCGGATGGAGAAGAGCAGCACCGACGTCCTTCCACAGAGCTCATTGTTCTGTGTCGACAGAACTAGCATGCTCCTGCCGTGTGCTCAGAACAGCAGATTGCAGAGACGAGTGCCAAGTCCAGTGATGACTCAGGTACTTCCAAGACGGCGACAGCCTCGCTAGAGGAGTAAGGGCTCCGCAGTTTCCCTGGGAGCCAGAGCCGGCCGAGCCATGGGCTCTGGAGGAGGAGAGGAGTCAGACAGGCCAGGCACCCCATGCTTGAGTTGGCTTGGGTCTGAGAAAGCTGAGCAGGATGCTTTTATTTCACATGTGGATTATTTTCCAGCTACAACTTCACTTTGCCTTAAGCTATAAAAGCTATAAACATAGGCCGTAAATGTTCTCTAAGATATATACCACATAAAATCAAAACTTAGCCAATGCTGGTATGAGACTTTTAGGATTTAGTGGCTTTGTAACTGAACTCTAAAATAGCACAGTTTCCCATTTCCCATTCTTTCTGTGGACTAAAACTGGGAGTTCAGCCACACAGAATGGCTTGTGGTCTTTCTGATGGCTTTCTTTGCAGGCTGCATCTCAGGGAAAGTAAGTGTTGGATGTTTGCAGGTACATGTTCAGGCTGACTGTCCACCTGCCTGCCATTCATAACATTGTCTTCGTCTTCTTCTTTTGCAATTTCCCTGTATCTTGATTTGTAAAGGTGTGAGGCTCCCTGCTAAACTTTCCCGCAAAAGTGCTGAGGCTAACAGACCTCAGAAGCCATCATTAAAGCCGGCCTCTTCTCAGATGCCAGTGCCCAATAGCAAACTGACCCACTTCCTGTCAAACAATGAAGAACACTAAGCAATTAATGCAGGTGATAAACAATAATCATTTTAGTTCACTAATCTTAGCTTTTTCTGGGGTGGTGTTGGCCTAGGCACAGTCATGTTTGGTTCCCTGCAGTCACTGGAGGCCGCACAGTGCAGGTGGAACACTGTGCCCTTGCATTGCTCCTTGGTGCATGGTGATGAGGGCGTGGCATGACATCTCCGAGATTCTTCTCACCGTCTTTATAGGCCCCACCTGTGTTTGCTGTCGCCCTCACACAGCAGCTACAACAGTAAAAATATTTCAGCATCTTGCAAGCAGACATTGAAGTTTTGTTCCAAAATGGCAAATTAAATCTGTCTCTAGTGGTTCCAAATTATGTAAAATCGAAAAGAAATTTTATCTCTGATGAGTTCTGTCATTTTTGTTCAGTAGCATTTTTAATTGATGAATTAGGCCTTTTTTCCCTTTCTAAAGAAACTCATCTACTCTGTTCATTGTTATTCCTGGGAAACTTACTTTCTAGCTCTGAAATTCTCTTTTTCACCTTTCCTGTCATTGAATTAGCCTAATGCTATAGTTGACTTCTCATGACCCATACATAATGTTTTTTGCAAACCAAGCCAGCCAATTGTTCAAGAGCTTTAGAGTAGAGACCAAAGTGCAATGGGGACATTTTCCTGTTGAGTCACTACTTGGCAGTTTTATGACTCTTGGTACTCTGTTTTCCTGTCACTGAGAATACCTGAATAACTGAGGTGATCACCTGAGGAGGAAAGCATCTTGATCGTGAATGGATGCTGAATTGTTCACCTCCTAAAGGTCGATTTGTTCATTACAACTCCTTAGAAAAATCCATTACAACATTTCTAGAATGTTATCTCGTATTGTCTCTCAGCCACATCAGTTACCTTTCCTAGTATATGCAGTGATGCATTAACAACCCAAATTGTCAATATTTGGGCACTATTCTAATTAGATCATATATTAATGTACAAATTTTGTCCATTACTGCTATAATTTAAATCAATCTGTATAACATTTTATTTTGATCATTAGTCTGGTAGTTTTCACTTCTTAAAAGTTTTATTTAGATATTAGTATATTCAATCAGTAACAAAACTCAGAAGAAAAATTAGATAAATCTTGCTCATCTTTCAGTAGTCTGAATTAATTTACCCAGAAAATAAAACAGAAAAACTTTCACGAATCAACTTTCCCAAGACTCATAATATTTTAAACTCATGTAAACAAGTCCTGAATGATATTCATTGATCCCTTTCCCTCATAATAGTGTTAAGTAAAATGAGGGAAATTTGAAGGCATCTGTTTGTGATCGAGAACAGCAGTAAGAACAAGTCTTGCTGCTGTGGGTTCCTGCTAATGACAGGCCCTTGAATTAGTGTTGTCTTTGGAGAAAGCATACAAAGTAAGAAAGAAGCCCACCTTCTAAAACCCTCTCATCAGCCTGGGAACTGAGGCTCTGTGCTCCCCCCATGTGTGAGCGAAAGGGCTGTGAGACTCTCCCTGCGCCACGCCGGCTGGAGCGCCTCACCCAGAGCACACAAGGACACAGCCTAACCAGGTCCTGCCTTTTGGTTTAGGTTCACAGAGCTAACTGGTGAAGAAAAGGAGGC
>PVIU01026679.1:8225-21604 GCA_004026605.1 Ondatra zibethicus | reverse complement strand
TTTTTTTTTTTTTTTTTTTTTTTTTTTTTTTTTTTTTTTTTTTTTTTTTTTTTTTTTTTTGGTTGGTTGGTTTTGGTTTTTGAGACAGGGTTTTTCTGTTTAACAGCCCTGGCTGTCCTGGAACTCACTCTGTAGACCAGGCTGGCCTTGAATTCACAGATATCCACCTGCCTCTACCTCCTGAGTGCTGGGATTAAAGGTGTGGGCCACCATGCCCAGCTAATAAATCATTTTTGAAAGATGCAATTTCTAAGAAGCCATCGATGATACCTGTGACTTAATGAACCTGCAAATATCACCCATTATGATGTCCTGAGCAGACACTGTCTCCTTTTTCTCCCTTCAAAGATCTCGTTCAGTATAACTCTAATCTCCCAGTCTTAAAATAAAACACTACACTTCTGATGGTTAGAGACACAGCTCAGTAGATAAGAGCACTGGCTGCAGAGGACCAGGGTTCAATTCCCAACACCCACATTCCAGCTCAAACCATCTTTAACTCCAGTCCCATGGGATCTGATGCCTTCATCTGGCCTCTTTTATAAAAAATAATTTATTTACTTTTCTTTTCTGTGTATTGATGCGTATGTCTCTATAAGGATGTCCAGTCCCCTGAAACTGGAGTTACAAACAGTTGTGAGCTGCCATGTGGGTGCTGGGAATTGAGCAGGGTCCTCTGGAAGAGCAGTCAGTGCTCTTAACCTCTGAACCATCTCTCCAGCCCATTGTCTGGCCTCTTTGGGCACTGTACCAATGTTGCACACACATAAATCCAGTCAAAATATCTACAGACATAAAATTTAAAAAATAAAAATAACCTCATTTAGTGGCATTTCAGACTAATCACTTCAGGAGCTCATCCTGTAGAAGACCGACTCTCCCTCTCCCAGCAACCATTAGTCATGTACTCCTCACCTATGAGTACAGCCATGTGATATTTCCCGTGTAGAGTTTCTTAAACCCAAGGTTGACCTTTGGCCTCCACACATGTATACATACATATCCATTCACACACACACACACAAAAGAAAAAAGCAAATGGAAATTCTAAAAACAAAACATAGGCATCAAAAGTAAAGAATTCTTGTGACAGGCTCATCGGTAGATTTGACACACTGCAAGGAAGAAGCAGTCCACTTTAAGACAGAGCAATAGAATCTATCCAAAAATAACACTAAAAGACTGACGAATTAAAAAAAAAAAAACAGGCCACATAAGAGCTGAGAGATAAACTTGCATGTGCCTGGAGTCCCACAGAAATCAAAGGAGAATAGAATCAAAGTCCCATAGAATCAAAGGAAATAAATAATGCTTAAGAATGTTCCAAAATTAGTTAGAGGTATCAGAGAAAATGTCTAAGAACATCAAAACCACCCCAGACCCAAATCAAGAAAAACATTTTAAAATGTCTACGGATTTCATGTAGTCTTAGTCAGCGAGAATGCCAAACAAAATATCACAGATTGAGCAGCTTTGACAGGAGCAATTTCTTTCTCGTACTTCTGGGGGCTGGGAAGACCATGGTCACCATGCCAGCTGTGGAGAACATGGCCTTATGTTGCCTTCCTTTCTTTGTACACAAATCAGATTCTCCCTTAGTCACACCAATCCTGCCCCTAAGACACCATTCAGCCTGAAGAACCACCTGAAAGTTTTATTTCCAAAAGCATTCGCATTGAGGATTAAGGCTTCCACATGTACATTTGGGGGACATAAGTCTCACTCCTCTGCATATGCTATACTGAAAGATCAAAGAGAAAGCCTGAAGGCAGCCAGAGAATCTGCAATGATTGTGCAGAGAAACAAAAGCCAAAAAAAAAAAAAAAAAACACTGTGGAGATAATAGAAATGGGGTATATTTTAAAAAGAAGAAAGGAAAAGGCCAACTACTACAGTCTGAGAATATAATTCAAAGAAGATGACGATTAACTGCAACAAAGTCAAGTCTGAGATGTTCACTGCTCACAGATTATCTCCGCGAGAAAAGGAAATTTGTGGAGGACAGCTCAGTGACAAGCTAGAACTGTGTCCAGGTTAAGTAGGGCAACACATATCTATACATGAGATCCAACTGCACACACGCAAGTGTTTGTAAAACTAGTAAATGCTGAAGAACACTATTAATTCCAGTTCCTGCTTTGCATATCATGCTGCATGTGTGTAAAATGTCATTGTGGTAAACAACTGGATGACGAATGCATGGGTCATTTTTAAATGTCTGGCCGCTTCCTGTGGATCGACAATTATACAGCGTTAAGAGGATTTTTGTGCCATGCACAATAGTTTCAAAATCCTGAAATCAGAATAAATTTAACTAATTATGACCAATATCTGCAAGACATTAATAAGATAAAGAAGATCGCCGTAGCAGGGGAGACTTGCTTGTTTGAGATTCAGAGACTCCTTCTCTTTAAAGAGTCTGTGGCCCCAAACTACATCTAAAGACTCAATGAAATAAGAAACACAAACCCCAATTCATGTTTTGCTTTGTTTTGTTTGAGGCAAGGTGTAACTGGAGGTTTCTCTTCCACCTGCCAGCTCCCAAATAACCATTCTGAAGCTTAATATTAATTACAAACTGTTTGGCCGATGACTCAAGCTTCTTACTGGCTAGCTCTGCATATAAATTAACCCACTTCTAATAATCTGTATGTCATCACATGCCCCATGGCTTATGGGTAGTGCTCTGGCATCTTACTCCTTTGGCCACTGCTGGCATCTCCCAGACTCTGCCTTCTTTTTGCTTGGATTTCCCACCTGGTTCTATTCTGCCTGGCTTTGGTCAAATCAGATTCTTTATTAACCAATGGTAATAAAACATATTCACAGCATACAGAAGGGCATCCCACATCAGCAAGGTTTCTCTGTTGTTGGGGTCCAATGCCCCAACATGAAAACTACTTTTCCCTAACTGGACCAATACGGAGGCGCAGGAAATAATGAGACACAGCTCACAGAGCAATATTGGAAGGGAGTTTCAGGCTTCATTCATTCCTGAAGATCTCCCGCATTTATTATTCAAACACCTTTTATTCCCCCAGGTAAACCAAGGTGGAAACTCATTAATGTTCTCTTTCTGAGGGACATGGGAGTACTGTCACACCTGCAATTCAGTCACCAGCTTGGAATCCACACCTCTCCCCAGGTGATCTATATGATAACAAAAGAGAGGGAGCATCCTGAAGCCTTTGTTAGGAGGCTACAGCTTGTCAGGAAGGACAGCACTGCCCTGGAAACCAAGCATGGCCGGAGAACCTGGATGCAAATATCTCATATGAAATATGGGCCTACACTCTGTGCAACCTTGGCTGTCCTGGAACTTACTCTGTAGACCAGACTAGTCTCTAACTCACAGAGATCTGCCTGTCTCTGACTCCCAAGTGCTGGGATTAATGGCATGCACCACCACTGCCCAGCCCAGTTTATGCTTTTGTAGAAACAACAGGGAGTCTAAAATTTACATGGAAATTTAGGGGAGAAGGGAATTATTTTAAGAGTAAGTTCAAAACTATGGAATCAGCTATATGAAGAGACATATGGAACAAGACACAGCCTAGAATAAGCCCATTCATTGTTCATAAACTGATAGGCAACAAAGTATCAAAGTAATTCAAGTAAGAACTATATAACTATACTTATATAATGGAGACTTGCGTTCATTTCCCAGCTGCCCAGACCAGAAAAATTACACAGAAACTATATTAATTCCGACACTGCTTGGCCCATGATTCAGGTGTAGTCCTAACTAGCTCTTACATCTTAAATTAACCCATTTCTATTAATCTGTGTATCGCCACGAGGCTGTGGCTTACCGGTGTGGCGCACTCTCACAATGCAGGGAGCCCATACGCAGTTCTAGATGGGGGCTGTCACCGTATTCTCCTCCTTTACTGGAGGTTAAATAAAGGATGGTGTGGGTGACATGGCATGAGCGTTACTGTGGGAAGGAGTCCTGGGTCTTGAAACAACAGTGGCGGCCATCTTCTCCTCTCCCGTGATATAGCTGGGCCAGGAGAAGCAGTGGTTTTCAGAGCCAGGTCAGTCCATGGCAGGAGCCAAATTTTAACATTGTTGGGTAAGACCCTGAGAGTGTGTCTTGTGCAGAAGCAAACATTTCTATGAGTCAATCCATGGTGCCAAAGTGATGACGCGGCAATCACCCTGCAGTCGGTTCCCTTTTTCATTGTAGCATACAACAAGGAAAGGAACATGTGGGCAGCTGTGCCCCCGAGCACTGTGAAGACTTTAAACTGACTCCAGAAAGTCGAATATACAAACGAGATTGTGGAAGGCAGGCGAGCAGCTCTCTGAGGGCTCCGCAGCTCCCACCGGGCAGCACTAATGGAGTGCCCCAGACCCTTCGAGAAAGCCCTGACATGCCGCAGAGTAGCAGTCACTTAGGCTTTTATGGGGGGTGGGGGCTGTGCCTGTCATGCACCCTTGTTGCTTTGATCAGTGTGGGTCTGTTTTGAAACAATGTAACGAACAACTGGTTTGGTTGCTTGTTTTCCTGTTACTATCCTCATCGTATGGGGATGGGGCACCGTGTTGCAGAGATGGCTCAGCAAATAAGAAAGAGTACAGGCTGCTCTTCCAGAGGAGCCTGGTTTGGTTCCCAGCACCCACATAATGGCCCACAGCCTTCTGTAACTCCAATCTACTGGGATCTGACACCTTCTTCTGCCTCCACTGGCATTACACACACATGGTGTACAGACACATTCAAACACTCATACACATAAAATAAAAATAAGCAAAATTTCCAAAAGTTTTTAATATTCTTATTATTAAAAGTCTTGTCTTTTATACTATATTTCTGATTATATATATCATTTTATATCAGTTGTGACCAGTAATATACACATTAGATTTCACTTTTAATCCACATGAGAAAAAAATTACTAAAAATAAATTTGGCTAGACCTTATTTTATGAATTTTAGAACATGTCTGTAGCAATGAGGATGTTTCCTTTTTCATTGAAAATGTAAATTACTTCCTCCCTTCCAACCAGCTATTAAGATTACATTTCTCATAATCTGGTGTAGTCTTATGTTCTGTGTAAGCACTGAATGAACTTCTTGACTTCTTTTTTAAAAAGTGACACACGGTGCTCTGCTTTCATTTTTGCTGCTGACATAAAATATCCTGACAAAAAGCAACTTACGAGAGAAAGGGTCTATTCAACTGAAAATTCTAGGCCCGCGGCCATCACTGCAGAGCAGTCATGGCAACAAGAGCTTGAGACATCACATCAGTCCAGAGCAGAGCGGAAAAGAACGCATTCCCGCCGGCCGGGCCGCCCACCCGCTCCCCTGCCGGCCCGCCCACTTGCCCGCCTGCCCGCCTGCTCTCCTGCCTTCCTCCCTCCTCGTGCTCAGCTGAATTTCTGTACTCACACACAGTTCAGGACCCATTACTTTGTGGGTGCTGCCCACAGTGGGCTGGATCACTTAAATTAGCTAAGACTATCTATCTCCAACAGACACAGACCAACAAGATGTGGACAGTCCGTCACTGAGACTCTCTTCCCGGGTGATGCTGGATTGTATCAAGTTGACAGTTAAAGCTATCCATTATACATGGTTTCCTTCAGATTTAATTTTTTAAAAAGTTCTAAAGTTAGATTATGGGCTAGGGAAATGGCTCCGTTGTCAAAGCGCTTGCCCCACACAGTAAACAAAACCCTGGCTCAGTGGCACACATGTGTGACTCCATCATTGGGGAGATGCTGACAGACAGGTTCCTAAAGCCCACTGGCCAGACAACTCAGACAAATTGAGACCCTGTCTCAAAAGATGAAGTGATCAAGTAAAACACCCAGAGTTGACTAGGCCTACACACACACACATGTGTACGCACACACACACACAACACATGTGCATACACCCACATGATCATACATACACCACACAAAAGTTTAGAAATTAAATAATTAATGTAATTAGATTGTTAAGATATTTACCCCATTCTGATTATACTAATCTGCTCTATTCGCTTGTATTACACAACAACGTCCACTAGAGGGCGCACACGGCAAATGAAAGAAGGCTTGAAACGCGACGAGTCCCAATCCAAGTCAAGTTTGCCAGCCTGTTTATGTGATGGTTCTTACACAGGTACAGTGACATCATGGAGAAACAGCCATGGTGGAAGAGATTAAAGTCACGCACAGACCTACAGCAGTCTCACCCCGACCAGACTTGGTCTGGCTTCTAGACTGCTGTTCTGTGTCTGAATAATCCTAATGTTCCCCCCAAAAATCCTTATCCTAAGAGCTTGGTCTCAGGGACATGTAATTGGGAGGTGAGGGGACTGTGAGAGGTGAGGTCTAGTAGGAGATCATTGGTCATTAAATGTGTGATCTTGTAGAAAATTGTCCTCCTCCCCCGCTTTCTCCTATGTGTGTGTGTATTCAATGTCAGCATTTTGCTTCTACACACACTTCACCAGATGCCAACCAAATGACATCACCTGATCACACACTTGAACCTCCAAAACTGCTTAATTGTTCTTTACAAAGTTAGCAGTCTCCCCGGCATTTTATTGCATCAATGCAAAACTAGATAATTCACATATAAATTGTAAACAACAAAGACAAGCATCGTGATTCCCTGTTATGGTACCATCCCTCAAGGACACCAGTAGCCCTGGATAATAGCTGGAACCTTGTATCCAGAGAATGGCATCAGTTCATCCTGACTAAAATTGACATAGACTTTTGATATAAGTACTTGTCACCCCTGCTCTGAGTGCCTTTGCTGGCACCATTGGTCAAGGGTTCAAAGTCAGAGTCAAAAACAAGATGTGGCAAATGAGATATGTGGGCTGCAAATTATCTAAATTGATGTCCAAGGTACCTCTCTCCTCGCCCTAGTCCCGCCCCTGCATGATATATATGATTCATCTCCACAAAACCACACATGGCACCATGTTGGACCAAGGGGCCTTTGAGCAACTAAAGAAGAAAATACCAGGCACATGGACCCCACTGATCAAATCATATGCCACACCAGGTGGTACTGATAGCAGCACTGAGGTCACCTATAGAAGCTGAGGATCCAGGTATCCTCAAGCCAAGGACCACTCGAGTGGAAAGTCCTCAGTGACTGAAACACTTGACTCAAGAATTAAAAGATAGAATCAGGCTTGGGTCCACTCAACATCACTCAGAGGCCCACTGGGAGCGTTTTGGCTTCCCACGCCTGCTAATCTAGACCACAGGTATCCCACAAAAAGATGGTGCTTACACTGGGGAACAAAATAAGAGTTTCCCAGGCCCTGGACAAGATGGCTACCCCCTGCTCTCCTGTTCTCATGCCAACAGACCATCACAGAAAGACATGGAAGCAACAAACCCTCGTCATCATGCAAGGGGAGGGTGACCGTCAGCATCACCAACGGGATGCTTGTTGCTACAGGGTGAGGACCATGGGGGTGAGTTTACAACCTGCTGTCTCTGCCTATTTTTATTCCAGCTTGGACTGTAAATGATAAAAATACAGCCACGATGGCCTGCCGAGGAGACAACAAAAAGGAATTAAGACTCTCGGGAACTCTCTTCTCATTCTGCCAGACTAGCCAAGACGCTGGCTAAAATGGAAAGAGTCCACAATGGGCTACTTAGAGGAATGAGGTGGAGAGCTGATGATCTCAGCGCCAGCTGCGGAAGTGGGAGCTGAGAGCCCACTGCAGCCACCTAACCTGGCAAACCTGTGACAGGGAGGAGTAAATTCCTCTCAGAGGACTCTGGGTTGTGTGAGCTGACAACGAAAGCCACCAGGGGTGCTCCCTCACCCAAACTCCAGAACGACGCCCTGGGAGCCTGATTTAAAGGTTCCTGGTGTTTCTGACCATCGTGAGCTTGGAGATCAGTGGCTTGGACCACTCTCTGGTAGTGAGTGGGTTAGATCTGTATCTGTACGATCCTTGTGTGATCACAAAACGAAATTCCAAGATCTCTCCCAGTATCACAAGTCTAACATCCAGCTAATTACTCATTACAAACTAATAGCCACTTAGTTTTAAAGCGCTTGATTTTCAATTAATCCTGGGATGACTATTCATCGCCAGAGGAATTTACTGCAGCCATTTGTGAAAGTGACACATTTTCTGAGTATGACACATGTTTTACTGATTTTACTTCATGAGATGCTGATGACTCATTCTAATGTGTGTATGTCACTATATTAGTCAGAATAGACAAGGTGATGCTGTGGCAGCAAGCTCCAAAATCTGTGATTCAGCACAGCAAGAGTCAGTAACAAGGTCGTCTCTCCAGACTGGTCCTCCAGCTCGGCACTCAGCCTAGGCTCACTACTGCAGGACACTCCCTAGAATCAGTTGTATTATCCCACATGAGAAGAAGCCACTGAGGGCCAGTTCTGCCGTACACTCAGAATGGGGTCCTAACTGCACACAGGAAGACCAGCCGTGCTACAATAGTTAAATACTAGGTATAGGATACGAGAAGGTAGGAAAGAAAAGACAATTACATGTTCGTGTGCTCATATATTCGTATACAATGGGTTTTGCTTGTTTCTTTTAAATCACTGGGGATGTGAGTTATTTTGCATGATTTAAATTTTTAATTTTATATTTAGTTTGCATCCCTATGGTAAACAAAGAAAATATAAAGACTCTCAATCTCACCTGAAAGGTAGATTGGTGGCCAGAAAGGTAGATTGGTGGCCTGAAAGGTAGCCATATGTATTCTTAAAGTTAGAGTCACTGTTTGCATTTATCTCGTGTGTTTGTTCTGCTCATCAATGGAGATTTCATTCGATCACTAATAATTTTGGTTTGATTTTTGGGCAAGGCATTTCTCTCTGGGTCTTCATTATTCCATCTCTAAAATAAAGACATTTGAAGAAACTGTATCTAAGATGCCTTTCACCTGAGGATGTGCAAACACACAACCCTACGATATCTATTCTCTCCTTCTCCTTCTCCCTCCACAGCTGCACCCAGGAACATTAATACCCGGCACAACAGACTTCGTGCCGGCCTCCCTATGTCCACTTCCGAGGCCCAAGGCAGCTTTCAGTGCTCAGCCTAATAGCGCCATTTAGAGTCCACGTCCACTGTGATATACAAGCATCATTATAGCCCTAAGACTCGGGCCAAAAGCACAGAGTGCTCAGAATTCTAACTTTGGTTAGAAAACAACAGTGAAGTCACTTCCCCCAGTATATTCCAAAGGCTTTAGGACTTTTTTATTTTATTATATGTATTCACTTAATGTTATGTGTCTTTTGTTTATATGTGTGTATGTATGTGCAACTCATACGGGGTGTGCGATGTGTGTGTGTGTCTCTGTCTGTGTATGTGTGTGTGTGTTTGGTGCCCACAGAGGTCAGAAAAGGGCATCAGAGACTCTAGATTCTGGAGTTACCTCCAGGTGGGAGCTGGGAATCAAAGTCAGGTCCTCTGGAAGAGCAGCATGCTCTTAACCACAGAACCATTGCCTCAGCCCTGGCTTTTTCACTTACAGCTGCACACCCTCTTGCTCAGGACAGCTCCCAGAACATAGTTACAGGCTCAGTATTTGCCAGTTCAGTAAGTGAGTCTCACCTCAACTCCACCCCCGTTTTAGAGCATGCTTCAGAGCTCACCGTCTGCTTCTCTAGCAACAGAGAAATGATTACCTAATGAGACACTCCAGCCCACTGTCTCCCCCAGAGGCAGGCCTACCTGGAGAACGATGGTGTCCAGCTCTATTCAAACTGCTAACACAGCCACTGAGGGACCGAGAGATGAGCAGTCAAGACAGTAAACATCAGCTCTGAGAGGAAAAGCAAGCTCCAATGACAACCACCTCTAAGGTGCAATCTGTGCTTTGCTTGACAAGACATTTATGTCCATGCTTAAAATCCTGCCTTACAGATTAGGCGAGGACAAGATTTTCTAAATTCAGTGTTTAATGTCTAAGGTTTTCAGCACAGAAGCCAGCAGGGGGCTTCTTAATGCAGCACATCCTGCAGAAACTGAGGCTGATTCTGCGCTGGAATAAACCACTGACACATCTAAGGCTCTGTCACTGCCTCTTTTGACAACATAGAGACTGTTCTATAATGTAGAAAGGGACTTGGCAACAGACGGTGTGTAATGAGGACAGTGCATAGAAATCCCTCCTTTACCACCGTAGGACAGCAGAGACCCAAGGCATGCCTAAGACCTAAATAAGAAGCATGGCTGTAAGCCCAAAGGTAAGCCTTGCTCACCATGAACCAGAGTCCTTTCAAAGTTACCTAACAATGATACCTTACTCTCTGTCTTAGACAGGGTTACTATTGCTGTGATGAAACACTATAACTAAAGGAACTTGAGCAGGAAATGGTTTATTTGGATCACACTTCCACATCCTGTTCATCACTGAAGGAAGTCAGGACAGAAGTCAAGTAGGGCAGGAACCTGGAGACAGGAGCCATTAGCTGATTATGGTTTGTTGACCTTGTTTCCTGGCTTGCTCAGCCTGCTTTCTTACAGAACCACCAGCCCAGGGATGATGGTACCACCCACAATGGGCTGGGTGCTCCCCCATCAATCACTGATTAGGGATTCCCTCCTTTCAGATGACTCTAGTTTCTGTCAAGGTGACATGAAACTCTCCAACACACTCTCTAACCCTCTGGCATTCTTCTTGTAAATGGTAAGGCTAGAAGAGACTGCAAAGGCATCAGGCAACATGCATCTGTTGCCTCTAAAATTGACATGGTCCCTCCTGAATGAAGGAAGCTTGTAAGACTCAAGAAGCTGCATACAGAACTCAGGAAATCCATGAAACTTACAAGCCTCAGGAAGCAGAGAAAGATGTAGGATGCACTCAATCCCTCCCAAGGGGCTCCCAAGCAGCAAACAGTTTCTGGGAAGAGACTTCCATGAAGCTGTATGAAATGATACAGGGAGGTCCTTCTGTCACCTGTGCTTATTTAAGCTTCACCCACACTTCTGGAAGTAACCCCAACTTCACTGGTTGACCAAGCTAGACTGGGATGAAATTGTTTCTTTGATCTGTCATCGACTCCTTATCCAAGGTAAAGAGAAGCTTACTCACCTCTCCTCAGGAGAAATCACGCAGCACCTATGTTTCACCATTCTTCCCTTTGACTAGACCCAGAAAAAAAAAAGTTATTTACCCTAAATCAAACAGCTATGTGGGTCCTGAAGAAACAGAACAAACTCCATTTTGAGAAAGAACTCCATTTTAGATAGGACCTAACTGGGGGGGGGAGGGTGGTGAATGCAGCCCAGCAAAATCATAAACGTTCCCAAGAAACTGTCCTTTTAGGTACTGATTAACCACTGTTCTGACTGTTTTGAAATTCCCCTATACCCCAGCCAATGAATTCAAAAGTTGTATACTTTTACCCAGTCCTGAAACGTCAAGGCTTGTGCTACCCTGCTTGTGGTTTCCCCCTTTAAAATCCCTTATCCTGAAGACTCGGGGCATTCTCCCCCACCTGTTGTGGTGGTGTGATGGATTGCAGTTCGAGTTAGTTAACTTGTAATCAATAAGCCCCAATGTGTTCGCATCAGATGCTGGCTCTGTGGTGGTCTCTGAGGGCCCCATGACACAGGCATAACAGGTACAGAGAGTGTGGTGCTTTGGGCACAATGTCCCACACAGTCCTAGAAGTGTGAAGACTTGGTCCCCAGTTATGGCTATGAGACACAGGGCCCAAAGGTATATTTCTCTCCACTAATCTCTTTTCTTTACAGAGATCAGCAGTCAATAACAGGTTTGAAGCTTCTTCTCCCCAGATGCCTAAGACAGGAGCGTGCATATGTCAATGCCTGTTCCAAAGATGGGAAAATTTGGGTAAAAGAAGAAGACTTTGCCCAAGCCAGGCGCATTCTATCTGTCCTGTTGCAGAAGCACAGGTTTTATTAGAATTATTAAGAGGGAATGGATTGTAGGCCCATATTTCATACGAAATATTTGCAACCAGGTTCTCTGGCCATGCTTGGTTTCCAGGGCAGTGTTGTCCTACCAGATAAGCTGTACCCTTCTAACAAAGGCCTCAGGATGTATTGTTCCTTCTCTTTTTTTATTGTGTAGATCGCCTGGGGAAAGGTGTGGATTCCAAGCTGGTGACTGAGTTGCAGGTATGGCAGTACTCCCATGTCCCCCAGAAAGAGAATATTAATGAGTTTCCACCTTGGTTTACCTGGGGGAATAAAAGGTGTTTGAATAATAAATGCGGGAGATCTTCAGGAATGAATGAAGCCTGAAACTCCCTTCCAATATTGCTGTGTGAACTGTGTCTCATTACTTCCCATGCCTCTGCACTGGTCCAGTTAGGGAAAAGTAGTTTTCATGTTGGGGCATCGGACCCCGACAATCATAATTGTCATAGGACAATCTAAACTCTTTGTGTCTAAAACTTTATAGAAAAGGTCATGCATTGTGATGCTTTTGCTCAAAAAATGAGAGAAGGGGAGGATGAAAGAGTGGAGGCAGAGTAGAAAAAGAACGAAGGGAGGGAGGAGAAGGGAAGTAAGTAAGAGACAGTGAGGGGATTGGGATTTGAATGAAGATTCCCATGGCCCAGTCTCCAGGCAGCCTCTGGGGCTGTTCGCCTTCCTAGCAACTGAAGCTATGCTGTGTTGTTTGAAGTGCTCATTTTGTTCCAAATCAAAGATGAAGAATGAACTCCCAAGACAAAAGGCATTTTCCTCACAGGACTCAGATAAATCAGAATTCAAGGACAGGAGAGTCAAGGGTGAGCAATCCCTCAAAAACCATCTGCAGAACAATTAAGCATTGTCAATAGCACGGCTGGCTTCTGAAGGGCAGGCTTGGAGAACCTCAGCACCAGGAAGTCAGACAGGCCCTGGGAACCAACACATGCAAGCATTTCACCTTGCCCATGAAGATTTAGTTCTGAGAGGGAAGAAAGGAGTCACGAGTCAAATGCTGGCAGATGCCAGAGAAATGGAGCAAGCTGAGGTGGGTAAAGATACAGATGTGTTACAGTAGACAGGAACTTTCCCGCTTAAGAATAGCAACAGAGGAAACCAATTGATGGGTGATAAGTAACATCTGTCCTCAATAGTGAGGATAAGAATAAGGGCTTTGGTAAACTGGGCACATACTGTCTCTAAACACCACTTACCGCCCAGTTCCGTTTGGTCACTGCCATAGACGGATGGGAACATGACTGTTGCCAAATTTCCCAGCATTTGTAATGTATACTGGGGACTGAGGCTGTATCTTGGTAGAGAGCTTGCCTACTATGCACATCATCCTCAGCACCACGTAAACAAGGAATGATGGTGAATGCCTTTAATCCCCAGAACTCAGGGGGAGGCAGGAGGACCAAGGTCAAGGTCAGCCTGGAATATAAAAGACTTGTCACCAGATACATAGGAAAAAAA
>PVIU01026678.1:0-21631 GCA_004026605.1 Ondatra zibethicus | reverse complement strand
TAGGAGGGGGAGGGAAGAGGGGAGTGAGGGAGCAGATAATTGCCAAATAATGGGAAAGGTAGAGCTCCATCTATCATCACCAAATAGAGCTTCCAGTACTGGTAATGGGTTACATCTAATCGAGTTGTTGGCCAAAGGCATCCCATGGGAACCCCCCAAACAACTCAGGCTGTTGCCAAGGCCATTGGTTGCTCTTCACAAACTAACAGTAAGGCCATATTTTTGATGGTTCTGAAAGTCATTCTCCATGCTACCAAAAGAGAAATGGAAACACCAATTCAGCTACAAAACCTGAGATCCTAAAATGGTGACCTACCTGCAAGATACACTGGTGCAATAGGGGCACAGAACTTGGAGTAGGCAACCAAGATCTGATTTGATTTAAGGCCTACTCCATGAGATATAAACCATGTCTAATGCTTTTTTATGTGTCCAAGAACCTGAGATATGCCAGAGAGCTACTCTAGAACCAAATACTACTGTTGTCCTAAAGGGATGTAACAGTTAAATGACTCTGAATGACATTCTGCTATACTCAAAGATCAGGGTCTTATTCAACCATCATTGGAGAAGCTTCTTTCTGCAGCACATGAGAACAAATTCAGAGACCCACAGGCAGACAATATGCAGAGAATGGGTGACCTTGGAGGAAAACTGAGCCCTAAATGGGCTGTCTCTCTCTGATCCTTCCTGTGAGGCCTCAGGAAACCCTGTGGAAGAGGAGGCAGAAAGAGTGTAAGAGCCAGAGGGGATAGAAGACACCAAGGCAATGAGGCCTTCTAAGGAGAATGACTGATGCGCATATGAACTCACAGAGACTGTGACAGCACGCACAGAGCCTTCACAAGTCTGCACCAGATGAGCTGCTAGAGACCCCATCCCTAACCCAGAAGCTATCTCCAGATGATAACCTCTTGCAAACGAAATATTAGTTTCCTCCAAGGGAGTCTCAGTGGGGAAGTAAACTACTCTAAAGGGTAGGCCATACCCAGCAGTAGATGGCCAAAACAAAACAAACTCAATGGCAAGTTGGAGGTTCTTCTTAGTCTCACAAAGTTGAGACAGGTAATTCTTTTTAACTCACAGGTCCTTTGCCTTTGCATATATATTTTGGCTTCTGGTTTTGTGCTGTTAAGAGATCTCTGTGTGTGCAAATATATGTCTCTGCATCTATATGCCTCTTTGTGCTTTTCCTTTGGCTTTTTTCTTCTGTTTGTCTTATCGTGTTCTTATTTGTTTTTGTTTTACCTTATATTATTATTAACCCTTATATACCTTTTTATTTCCTAATGAGAGGCATAGAAGGTGTGAATATAGATGGGAAGGGAGGTGGAGAGGAACTGAGAAGAATATGGGGTGGATAAACCATAATCAGAATGTATGGCACAGAAAAAGAAACTTTTTTCAAAAAGAGAAAAAACTATATTGCATATTGAATATGTCCTATGTGCAATCACGCTTTCACAGGAGTTGATCCCTAAAATATACTCTGCACTTGAAATACTATCTTACTATCAGAGATTCTTCATGTAGAAGTCAGTGATAGGCATGGTACACAGGAGCAGAAGACAGATCTTTGGAATTGGGTAATTCATTATTTTTATGACAATGAGGACTCCTCATTGGTTACTAGCTGAGCTAAACATTGTATTAGTTACTTTTCTGTAACTTATGACCAAGGCTACTTATATAAGGAAGAATTTACTTGGCTTATGGTTCCAGGGGCATAAGAGTCCATTATGGTGGGTAGGCATGGCAGCAGGAAGCTGAACGTGTACACTTCAACCACAAGTATGTTGTATATAGAGTGAGAACTTGAAGTAGAACAGGGCTATACAATCTCAAAGCATGCCTCCCCAGTGACATTCTTCTTGCATCAAATATGCCCCTCCTAAACCTCCAGAAAAAGTTCTAGTAAGTGGGGACCAAGTGTCAAAATACATGAGAATACATGAGCCAATGAGGGATGTTTCTCACTCAAACGATCGCATGCATCTCCTGGCACAAGTTAATGATCAACTCATTTAAAAGTTACTCCAGAATTGAGAGGGTGATCTCATTTATGAAAAGAAAGATGCTAAAGAGCACAGGATTATCAAGAGCTTATGGTGAAACTCAAATATCTCTGAATCCTGTGAGTTTACCGAAGTATTCTACCTCATAAGAATTAGTTATCTGTTAACACCTCTACAGACAAAAGACCCATCACTAGGATTACAATGTAGCATAACCTTGATGAAAAATGCTTAGTCTGATGAGGGAAGAAAGGGATTATACTCCAATGTAGCCACAGTAATGAAGCAGTATATATCAGCAGGATCCCAGAGAGTAACACATAGAACTGAGTTATACTGGTTACTTAAAAAGGACATGTGCTCAACTATGTTCATAGCAGCATTGTTTGTCATAGCCAGAACCTGGAAACAACCTAAGTGCCCCTTGACTGAAGACTGGATAAGGAAAATGTGGTACATTTACACAATGGAAATTTACACAGCAGAAAAAAAAAATGACATCTTGAGATTTGCAGGCAAATGGATGAATCTAGAAAACATCATATTGAATGAGGTAACTCAGACTCAGAAGGACAAATATCATATGTACTCACTCATAAGTGGCTTTTAGACATAAAACAAAGTAAACCAGCCTACAATTCACAGTCCCAGAGAAACTAGACAACAATGAGGACCCTAAGAGAGACATACATGGATCTAATCTACTTGTGAAGTAGAAAAAGACAAGATCTCCTGAGTAAATTGGGAGTATGGGGACCATGGGACAGGGTAAAATGGAAGGGAAGGGGAGGGAGAGGAGCAGAGAAAAATGTATAGCTCAATAAAATCAATAAAAAAATAAAAAAAACTAAAAAGGCAAGGCAAATTGAATGTGGAAGAATCTATTGACTTATGAGTGTTATCTAAAGATGGAGGAATGTACACCCTGGTGGGGATCCCAGAAGACGGTATGAACTCCAAATAACATAGAAAAGATGATGGTTCATACCGAGTGAAGAGGAAATGCGAAGATAGATGGTGGAAGAAATATTTAAAGGCTCAGAGAAACAGTCATAGTATGTTAGATCTGTTACATAAGGTAGGAGAAAAACTCATCAAGTGAGTATGATCTACAGAATGGACCTGGAGGCATATTATGTGTCCAAACTAAAGGAAGGGTTCTGATGGCAGGAGTAGCAACTATCTTAAGAGGTGTGTACACTATTGTATCTAGGGTTGGTATAAGAAAAATAGTCACTAAACTTAGATGAGTGATGTCAAGGTATAGGAGAAAATTCCAGAACTGTAGAGACCAAACTGGAGTTTAATAGCTAGCAAGATGAGCATGGTAGCCGATGAGTTCTGATCCACTTCAGATCTGTTAGAGAGATCGTTATTAGAATGCAAAATTGTTAGTAAAATCTTCATAGGCAAAACAGACTGGCAGTGAACAATGGTGCCACTTGGTTTTGAACAAATGGGAAAAAATAACTTTGAATTACTGTGACCATATGGAAAGCTCCTCAATAAAAATATTTATAATTCTTGGGCCAATTCATAAACCTAAGTTCGTTTTCTAACCTAAATCCATTGAATAAAATATACTGAGCCATTGAAGAAGGTCTGCAAAAGAAGGTCAGCTGTATATCACAACTATTTCCCTAAATCTTTTCTCAAAGATGCTTATAGTCATTCATAAATTCCTACAACAGGAAAAGGAAAAATTCAGACATTTGAAAACTCCAGGATCATGGTGTTGAACTGACATTATCATCCAAAATCTGAACCATTGTCATCATATCCTTAGGAGAAAGAACAAAAGCTTACAAGGACTAGATGATGCATGAGTCTTGGTCTAGGATCTAGCTTACAGAGGACCAACCATATTTGTGGATACAATTGATCATCATCCCCACATTATCAAATGTATAATTGACATATTTAGCAGTTAAAGCCATGACCACAATGAGTTCTTGCAGCTAAAACACCTGCTTAGAAACAACATTTGGTGAGGATGGAGAAACTTCCTTCAGAATGACATACGTTGAACTGCTTCACAGCTCCCATTTGGTAGTGTAACTACAATGGGAAGAACTAAGAAGACTAGAAACCAAAGGACTGAAGCAAACAGGACCTCATGAGTTAAGTCTATCTCATGGATTACTTGCTTAAGACTGTATCTCCAGGACTTTAAAGTTTTAGGGACCACACTAGAAGCTAAGGTCTTTACAAAAGTAACTCAGTTAAAATTGATTCATTAGGCAGGCCCTAATTTAATACAAATGGTATTTTGAAAGTATTTCTTTACTATTACTTTATGTGTATGGATGTTTTGCTTGGATGTATGTCTACACACCATATGCATGCAAGGCCCGAGGAGGCTAGAAGAGGGTGACAGATCCTCTGGAAGAGGAGTTATGGATGGTTGTTAGCTGCATTGTAGTTGTTGAGAACTGAACCCACGTCCTCTGAAAGAGCAACAAGCCCTCTTTACCACTGATCCTTCTCCACAGCCCTAAATGTTGTCTTCTCAAAAAGGGAGGAAATTTGAGCACAGACACATACACACCAGGAAGATAATATAAGACATAGGTAAACACACATACACACACACACGCATGCACACACGTCCATGACATGAACATAGAAATGGGACTATTTGGAAAAGGTAAGGGATAGTGGAAGTTTGGAGGGAGGAGCACAAGAGGTTGGTAAGGAGTGAATATAAACAAATTACGTGATATCATTGATCAAAATATCATTATGAAGCCCGCTGCTTTTTAAATTTATATGCTATATGCAAACTTTTTAAATTACTAGACACAAAGATGGAAAGGATCTGAAAACCATGTCAAATGACTCTAGCTTGTGTCAAGCTGACATAAAACTAGCCAATACAACCCACAAGCCCTATTGAAGTACTTTGCTCCTCCTATCTCTCAAATACTGATCTCTGTTAACTTAGAGGACATGATTGTCCAAATGGACATAGACTAAACAGGCATTGACTTATACACAATACCTACAATTTAGGTACTTGGAGCTTCTTATTTCCCATGGCAAGCAAGAAAGGTGTCATATACTTGAGGAAAAAATATAACTACCATTAAGTAATAGTATGGAAGCTAGGTAATCTGCTGGAACATCTCTTTGCAGCCCTTTACCCAAGTATGAGTATAAATAAACAAGTAAGGCAATGGTTGCCAGGAGAGATGTCAGAACTTCAGGGATAAGAATCATGGAGGAAGTAACTGAGGTTGAGATTGTATAACTGATAGGGAAAAGGGGACAAGGTATCAATTGAGATTCTGAACCAACTGTTGTAAAAGAATTAAAATTCATCCAATCAGCATCTTTGACCTGCTTTTTCTAAGTTCCTAAGGAACAGAGGGATAGTGATTCTTAGAAGAATATGTGTGAAAAGTGTGTGACAATACAGGGCACAGGTGTGCGTGAAACCACAGTGCACAGGGAACAGTAGACAAAATGTTTCAAAAGGATGTGTTAGCTAAGGCCTATCTCCAGGGCAGTACTTTTTGTCTAGATGAAGGTAGTCAACAGACAGACTCAGCCATAGATTTCTACCTTGTCCAATGTGATATCTTTCCCCACATCTGATGATTGACAGAAGTTGGGTATGGTGGATTGCCCTTTCAGTCTATCAAAGGGAAGTGTTCACAGACAATCCTCTCTTTAGAGGTAATTAGCTCAGTTTGCCAAACTTGAATAACAATTCAAATTATTTCTTTCCAAACCCTTACTTTCACTCCCATTCCTCTTACCGGCTCTGATAAATAATAAATATTCTGTCCCCTAAAGTTCATTTCAACATCAACTTCTATAGAACAGAATCTGACAGTATGAAGAAGTTATGCCATCTGAAGAATACTGACACATTTGGGGAGTCTCTGAAAAGAGCTAATTTCAAAGTGGCATGAGATATCTTTTTAAATATATCAAGATTTGTCACAAGGCTTCAGAAACATTAGAATATAATAAGTTTACTCTGGGTGACTCCAAGAGGCAAACTCAGTTAGGCCCAGCTGGAGGGTATCATAAGCAGACAGATTTGGGCTTACAAAGAAAGTGTATAGTATTTTGAATTGTATGAAAGATGAAACAATCCAGGCATGAAATCTGGTCCTGAAAAAATGAGTGCTGGAACATGGAAGAGCCCTCATAGTGTGATGGTAGCATTGTTATCCTTAGAGTCATGAGAAATGGGCTAGATGGCCTCTGATATTTTTGCCTACTTGTATATTCACTAGAACCATACAATGGCAACAGACTTCCTTCCTTTATCATTTGTGCCCTCTGGTACTTACAAAAATTACAAAAGTAAGATATTATTAATAAGTTTTAAAACATCATCAGGTTATTAACTGAAATGTTGGAGGGAGGTCTGCTTGTTCCTCCCAGCCACCTGGCTAGCTTAGACCTGAAATAATCAAACAGAAACTATATTATTTAAAACACTGTTTGGCCCATTAGCTCTAACTTTTATTGGCTAACTCTTACATATGAATTTAACCCATTTCTATTAATCTGTGTATTGCCACGTGGCTGTGGCTTACCGGCTAAAGTTCCCAGCATCTATCTCCAGCGGCTGCATGGCATCTCTGACTCTACCTTTCTTTCTCCCAGCATTCAGTTTAGTCTTCCCTGCCTACCTAAGTTCTACCCTATCATGCCAAGGCAGTGTCTTTATTCATTAACCAATCAAAGCAACACACAGACAAAAGGACCTCCCACACCACTGAAACATGAAAGTCTTCTATATCCTCCAACATTCCAAATTTCACTTCCAAGAAGCAATGAGATTTCACATGCAACCTCCAGACATCCATCTGGTTACCCACTATGTTTCAAACATCGTGCTATTCTTCAGTGTGTTTAATGACTTTTCTCCCACTCTCACCAATCCTGTGAACTGTGTCTTAACATGACCATTTAGTAGATGGTGAAATGAAGGTTTGAAGAATAAATGTCACATGTGTGGGACAACTGATATTAATAAAGCCAGAAGTCAGGGCCATAGTATCTGGAATCAATGCCTTTCTAATTTTCTTCTTCTACTATACTCTAGAGTTCTGGACACTCATCATACCCTTATTTTCTTACTATAAAAATATTGACTAAAACCACAGATAGGCTGGACACCAAGTCTTCTTTATGAGTGCAGTACATTTGCAGCATGGCAAGCACAAGAGGAGTTTCTGTCATCTTTCAAAAGCTAAATGGATCATTTGAGATTCCAACCATGACCTTAGAATCATTGGAGCTGGTTCCTAGACAACTGAGAGCTGATTAGCCTAGCATGGGTTTGCTATAAATAATACTCTTAAGGCACTTCTGTATTAGAGGTAAGAAAATATTCTGGAAAATTGATGATACCAAGACTATTGGCATCTATGTTGCACATAATAAATAAGGAACAGTCACAACTTTAGAGCTACTTTTCTTCTATGGAATGATGTTTTGTAGAAACCGTTTTATATTCACAGCAATAATTTGAATCTTAAATGTTTCCCACAGAACTATGTGTTGAAAAATTAGTTCCTAAGGAAGAAGGTTAACTTTTTAAGAGCTGGAGTCCAGTGAGACGTATTTAGATCATAAGCTATGATGCCAAGACCCTAGTTTCTTACTCTTTCAATGTTTTG
Organism: Ondatra zibethicus; assembly: GCA_004026605.1. NCBI lineage: Eukaryota > Metazoa > Chordata > Mammalia > Rodentia > Cricetidae > Ondatra > Ondatra zibethicus. The sequence goes on along the minus strand of PVIU01026678.1, from coordinate 13,974 downwards.
CTTTCTGCTCATAAGTTTTATTTGGCCATGTACTCCTTAGCATTACCTTCTAGAACTATCAGCAACATCATAGAAGGAATGGAACTACTTGATCATGAGCTAGAACCTATAAAACTGCACCAAAATAAACTCACTTTCTAAGTTTCTTATCTCAGGTGTCCAGTAAAGTAACAGAAAACTAATACAAATTGGTACTGAGAAGATGAATATTTGGCATTACTATATACAAGGCAAGGTAGAAGTGTCTTTGCAACTTCATTATGGGGGACTTTGAAAGTTTGGGTAAGCAAGCTACAAAAAGCCTGGAATGCTATAAGCAGAGTTCAATGAGTTGTTCTAGTAGGACTTAATAAGACCTGACTGTGACAGAATATGTAAAGACTATGCTAATGAGTGTTAAGATAGAACTGAAGATTATATTGGGAAGTGGACTGATAGACTGATACACTGTGGCAAAGAATATGCAGGCATCACTCAGCGCTTTGTGGGAGGTTGAGAGAAATTGACTGGTTTACTTGGAAGAGGAAATTTCAAGGTAGCAAAGCATTCACAAAAACAAATGCATATCACTAAGTGCTTTTAAACAAACTTACTGTGAGAATCAGCTACAAAGGAGCAGAATAGAAATATTTGAAAAATTCATAGTGTGGCCACAAAAAAAAGCCCTGTAATAGTGTGAACAAAGAAGAAAACAATGTTACTGGCCTATTAAAACAACTCAAGCCCTTTACACAAGGACAGTAAGAAGGAGGCCTTGATGGAATCTAAGTAATATGCAATGATTGTTGCAGAGTCAGAAATGAAGAAGTCAACATTTGTTGGTTTTCCAGGGAATTGGAGTTTCAGAAGAAAGCCATGGTGACCCTGAGCACCCAAAATTGCCTAGGAATTCATTTCCTTGTGATCATCTTACAAGATAATCAGAATCCATAGCATCCATGGTTCAAGTGGACCAAGAAACAGTTTATGTTAGCAGCAGACTTTGGTATAGTGATATTTTATTTGTATTTTAATAAATAAAGCTTGCCTGAAGTTTAGAGCATAAAACAGCCACACTGATTAGCCTTTCAGAACAGGCAGTGATGATAAATACCTTTAATCTCAGCAGCCACACTAGCTTTTCATAGAAACTGGGCAGTAGTAGTACATACCTTTAATCCCAGCACTAGAGAAGAATATAAAATGTGTGAGACAGCTCTCACACACTGGAGACTACTGGAGGCAGGATCGCCATTTTAGACTGAGGGAGAGGTAAGAGCCAGTGGCTGGCTGTTTTGCTTTTCTGACCTTCAGGTTGAACCATGATTTCTATCTCTGGATTTTTAATTAATTGTGCTAACTTCAGTGCCCAATGTGGGGCTCAAATCCATGACCCAGAGATTAAGAGTCTCATGATCTATCAACTGAGTTTATCATTAATATAAACCTCTGTGTGTTTATTTGGGACTAAATGGCTGAGGTACTGGACAGGACAGAAACTTCCATCTACAACTTCCAAACATTATGCAAGAATTTCCACATAAAGTCTGAGAAAGCTTTACAAAACAATGGTTCTAGACAAACAAGAACAGCATCAGTACAGTTTCTTAGTAACATCTTTTCTCCAGTAGGCTCTGTTTGCTCCTTTAAGAGAGGCTTCCTGACTCAGCATTAGTGGCAAAAACCTTGTAGCTCTTTTAAGAAGCTCTGCCACCAAACACTTAAATGGTGTTTATGAGCAGTTATTATCATGCTTCTTGGTGGTAGCATGGACCTAGAAACTTTACAGAGTTGTGACAATAAATCTGGCATGTACCAGTACCTCCACTATGAAGCTAGACTCTCAAAAAGCTAAGGAATGGGGTTAAGCCAGCCACCAAAGCCACAGCTTCAATCCTAGCCATATTGCTTGGCAGATTAAGAATTTTTAATGACCACTCATGTGGTCAGAAAAAGATAAAGATATATAGTAAGGACAGATTCAGACCAAAAAAAAATCTCTAAATGGTTTACAATGTGTTTAACAATATATGTAGGCTTGGGAGAGATAAGAAAAGGGATAGATAAAGTCCTTAAAAAAGGAAATAGAGTAGTTGGGTGTGATGGCACAAGCCTTTAATCCCAGAATTTGGGAGGCATAGGCAGGAAGATCTCTGTGAATCTGAGGCCAGCCTGGTCTACACAGTAAGTTTCAGGACAGCCAAAGATACACAAAGAAACCCTGTCTCAAAACACCAAAAAGTAAAATAAAATAGAGTTTAAAAAAAGACATGTGAAGATGGAAAATACACAGAAAATCTGGATTCTATATGTTATTGTGTTGTCTTTGAATTTTTTGAGTGCTGAGGAAGGAGCAACAGCTGTTAAAAGACATTTGATTATAAATACTGCTAAATTAATCCAACATATATATTTTGAAAACACCTTGACTTCAAAATTTAAGTCAAAAGATATGTTACTTTGGTGAAGAGGCTTTGCCTTTATAAAGACATTTGATTATAAATACTACTGAATTAATCCAACATATATATTTTGAAAATGCCTTGACTTCAAAATTTAAGTCAAAAGATATTTTACTTTGGAGAAGAGGCTTTGCTTTTGTTTCCACAGAAAATGAGAGGCTTTGGATTCATTCTAGGTTAATATAAATAAGGTTAACTTGAGGAAGACCCCCTGAAAAATCTCTGATAGGAGAAGATGTCCCAGATGATATAATTTTAGAGCACCTCTGTTGCAGTTTCTTCTGAGTTCTTCTACATCAAGAACAGCTTCAAGACTATTGGCTGAGAAAATCCAGTCTCACCGAATACTCCAGTCAGGACTTGACCATAATCCTAAATTTTCTTTAGGTCCCCATAAGATTATCAGTGCCCCAATCAGCAGGAAGTAGCCTAGAAAACTACACCCATATTACTAAAAAAAATGGATTATGGGTTTAGGATTTGTCTTTGTTTAGTGTATTGATTACAAGTTGTTATGGATAGTGATCAGGATAAAAGCTAAATAAGGGAGATAAGACTCAGGGTCTTGTTTTGAAAAGAAAAAAAAAGGTAAATGCTGTGGGAGAATGGCTCTTATACACTTTAAACATTTGTAACTGGCATTGTTTTAATAAAACCCTGGCTAGTAGCTAGGCAGGAAACATAGGTGGGGCAATCAGACTAAGAGAATTCTGAGACGAAGAAAGGCAAGAGTCAGTTGCCACCCAGATGTAGAAGAAGCAAGATAAGAATGCCTTACTGATAAAAGGTACCAAGCTACACAGCTAAACATAGACAAGAATTATGGAATATTTAAAGTTGTAAGAGCTAGTTAATAATAAGCCTGAATTAGTATACCAAACAGTTTATAATAAATATAAGCCTCAACTTGGGACTGAATGGCTGCAGGACTCAGCAGAACAGAAACTTTCATCTACACCTTGGCATTAATGTGATGTTGATTTTGTGCACCTGTAGAATGCAGAAGTTATGAGGCATAGAGGTTTCAATTGATATTTCAAAAGAAACCCTGGGTGGCTAATCAATGTACTACAGGATCCAAGGCCATGCAAGGATTCCCCCACAGGGTAATATATGGAGCTGAGAGAAGGAAGCCAAAACTTTGGTGGAGATACTAAGAAGGTATAGGCACCTATAAAGAGCAATACCTGCTGACAGACTTTTTGCCAGTGATCAGAGCCAGCCATAGGGTGCAACTAGAATGGCTGTACAGACAGGCTTTCCCAGCCCTTTAGGAGTAAACATCCTACTGCTGTGTATTAGATGTTGTATATGGAGATGTAGTATTCTTTTATTAAATTTTATTTATTCTTTGTATATATCACATCATGCATTCTGATCCTACTTATCTCCCTGTCTGCCCCCTCATATCTGGCTCTGTCCTTGCAACCTCTCCCAAATCAAAACTAAATCTAAGAGAAAAACCAAAGAAATAAGACAGAAGAAGGAGGAAAAGAAGAAGAGAAGAAATCAGAATCTTGTATCTTGTTGTGCAAGCTGTAGTGTGGTACATACTTGCAAGTGTTCATTGACAAGAGTCATTGGTCTGGCTTGAGGCCTCTGGTTTCTGCTACACCAACAATAATGGGCTCTCAATGAGACTCCTTTTGGGATACCCACCACATTTTGGATCTGAGGTTCATCCCTTTCACAACAGTTCATAGATTCAATCGATGTTGAGATGGGCCAACTCATAGCTCTGGTTCTGGGCCTGGGCCATAGCTGGATTGGTCAGCCTGCTACCTTTTCCTCATCATCAACACCAGAGTGAGCTCTACATAACTGCCTTGGTTAACTCACCCAATGTGACCTACAGCAAGGCCACCTATACTCATATCGCCAGGGCCATCTCTACTGTTTTGCCCAGGCAAGGTACAGGGTCATCTCTCCTGATTGCTGTAGGGGGAATACTCGCAGGGGCAGGGGTAGCTTTCCAGTTCTCATGCCCTTAGGGCTGGTTCACTTGCATCTCCGACAACAGGGTCAGCTCTAGTGTGCTGCCCGGGCAGGGTTCAAGGCAGCCTCTCCTGTGTGCTGCAGCTGGTGTGGAGCAGGGCTAGTTCTCTCATGCTAGTGACCCCAGGACTAGATCTCTCACCTGCCATGGTTGGCAATGAGTGAGGGGGGAAGACATCTTTCTCTCACTCACACCACCACATGGCAGACGAAGGGGGGTGAGGTCAACTCTCCTGCTCTCATGCCCTCAGGGTCGGCTTATCCTAGTCCCCTGACCACAGGTTCAGCTCTAGTGTGTTGCCCAGGTGAGGTGCACACCTGTGGTGAGGGGTGGGACGAGTTCTCCCCTGATGAATAGGGTCAGGAGACTTAGGATTTAATGCTTCCTTGCCTGGTGTTAGTCTTGCATAGCACTAACTTGCTATTCTTTCCCTATTCCTTTCTTTTGAAATAACATTGTTTACTCTGTGCTCATGTCACCATTATAATTTTCTGTTTTTATAGCATCTTACAGTTGATGACCCTTATATCTCTGAGAAGAATTTGGACTTGGACTTTTGAGCAGTGCTTGAGTTAAGACTATGGGTCTTCTTGGGTATGGACTGGATGTCCTTTGCATTTAAGATGAATGTAATCTCTTGGGTCCCTGAAGTCAAATGCTATAGTTTGGATCATTGACATCACTCATAGACCCATATTTTGAAAACTTTAGTCCCCTGGGAGTAAGGGGGTTAAAACTTTTATATTTAATGAGAAGTCTTTAGGTCATTGAAGGGTATACCATGAAGTAGATTATGGGACCCTGACCTGGTCCTCATTATCTCCTCTCTTTCCTGCCCCATGGCTGTGAAGTTTTGCTTTGTGATACACTCTTGCCATGATGTGTTTCCTCCCCACAGGCCCAAAGAAATGAGAGCAATCAATCATGGACCAGAACTTGCAAAACTGTGAACCAAAATAACCCCTAAGCTTTTATAAGTTAGTTATGTCAAGTATTTATTAAAGTAATGTAAAGTTGACTAACAGGCAGTATTCAAGGCCAACATAATCAAGCTGAGTATAATCATTAAAAGCCTCAGGACTCCAGAGGGTCTATTTCCTGCTCGCTTAATCTCTGACTGTTTAATAAAAAGAACATCTTACAACCATCAATGTAATGATTTGCAACTTGAAAGCATTTTAGTTTTCCAATTTCAGGGAACAAAAGCTATTTCAGGAAGGAGTGATTTTTAAATATTCCTAGACTATGGCTAACTAAAAATAACCAATGAAAATAAATACAAAATTGAAAGTCAAAACATAATTTACCCTCTGTTGTTATACAACTAGGCCTAGAATTCAGGCGCTCACCTCCCTTCAGCTGTGTTGAAGTAGGCACTTGTCTCTGAAGACTCATTCAGCAAGCAAGGAAAATGGAAAATATCTGCTTGTTTGGTGGCCATAGGCTCTCGGAAGGACCATGTATGCCATCTTTTACCTAGCAACCCCTCATTTACCTTGTCTGAATATCTTTAGATACCCAGAAAGCGTTTCAGCCTATTAGAACTGTCTAAGAAATAAACATAAGAAACCCTGAAATGCATCAAAGGATAAACCCTTAAAGTTAAACACTGGGAAGGTAAGTGTGGGGCACAAAAGATCCGCTGGTGCTGCCTTACAGTGCTGAGATGCTGAGAGGAGGGGCAAGACTAAACACATGGTCGTTCGGTTAATCAGACTGGATAAAATACTTCACTCTTCCTAGTGGTGTTTGCCATTTTCATGACAAGCGTCTGTCTTCAAATTGCCTCAGAGTCCAAATTTGTAGGCTCAGCAATGATAGCTCTAAAGTTTTGGCCTTGTGCCTACCCTGTGGCTTCTCAGGTCAAATTTAAAAAAAAAAAAAAACAGAAAAAAAAACAACCACTGTGTGTTTGCTCTATGCCTATCTCAGATGACCCCTCTTTTCTGGGTTGAGTTGTAATGTTACAACTCTGAGCCTGTATATATTATGTCAAATTCTGGCCTGGTTTCCAAGAAGGAAATTCACATCTAGGAAGGCCTAAAAAAGAGCAGCAGGATTTTTGCTCACAATATCAGGATCTATTTCCTCATGCTTGAAATTCTAAGCTTTTCCTCCTTATTTGGCAAAAATAGTAACTAGGTCAAATATAGAAACTCACCCTTTCTCCCTTTTATTTACTTTTCCATCTGTGTACAGGCTTCATCAACGATGACAGCAGGAAATGGCTTTGGAGCTCTGGGTTGGTAGCTATCTGATATGAGGAAGCAGCTGGGAGAGCATGTACACATGCCATTTCCGGGCCACACTCCAGAGGGGCCTGCCATCGGGGCCTTTCCCCGTTTGCCAAGGCAGTGCTTGCTGTGGATGCTGATTACAGAAACCTTAGGAAAGATGCCTTCCCTGTTTTGCTTTTTTCAGAAAAATCATACCTGAGGGCATGTTTAATCATATTTACTATATCATTCTCTAAATATGAAAGTTGTAAATCCTCACTAAATCACTTGGGAAACAGAAAACAATTAAGAATACTAATACTACTACCCATAAATCAACCGTAATTGTTTATGTCTGTTTCTATGCATAACTCTAAAGCAAAATAAACCTTTAGTTATATGTGATCTTCCCATCTTTGTTAATGTTTTCTAAGTGGATACTGAGATGACATCACTAGACCATCCTCACATCTCCTGTACCCCAAAAAGCAAAGATAAAGAGGTAAGCAGGCCTAGTTTATACTCAAGCTATGTTGTCTAATTTGGTGGTTACAAGCCACATGTAGGTAATTTGACTTACACTCCCAACAAATAAATATAATTTTAAAAATTAATTTCATTTGTATGAAAGCTGGCCAGCAAGAAAAGAGATTTCAGTATGAGACTGATTTCTCTATGTCCTGCAACCAGAAGTGTCAGTGTCTTCAGCAATAGGGTCGAATCACCTTGTTCTGATAGGCAATGAAGAGCAATAACAGCAGCTTATACTGTTTGAAGGGCCTCGGCATCCTCCCTAATCAATAACTTATAGGGAGGTACCCAATTCCTAGCAGTGTTTGACAATACATATCTTCTGGGAGCAGCATTGAAATTAGCTTACTAACTAGTGGGCTTCCACAGGGCTTCATCATATGTCCTTAATTCTGGTAACCTTCTCCTTACCCCTCCTCTCCTTCATTCTTTGATCCCATCCATTATTAAACATTTAAGCCCCAGTGTTTCCCGTGCTCTTTTATTTCATATGTGTTCTCTTACCCCCTCTGATGTTATTTTTTACTCGGGTTGTGAGTTCATTGGTTTCCATATAGCTTTTTTATGTACCCTTCATTTTGCTTGACTCTTCAGCCACACTCTCATTGCCCATCCTCCAGCCCACTACATGACTGGACTCTTCCACCTGCAGAAGTGTCTCCCTTACTCCCATTTTTACTTATATTTTATTATCCTCCTCTCATAATGCATCTCTTCTGATGGCCTATTTCCAGAGTTTCCTGGCTTCTATATATACTCCAAGTTAAAGACACAAAACAAAAGATTCAGAACTAGGCTCCTTTATGGGAAAATACATGGCATGTGTCTTTCCAGGCCCAAGTGACATCACTCTATATGTTTTCCAGTTCCATCCATTTACTTGCAAATTTTATGATGTCAGTTTTCTTTGTAGTTGAACAAAATTCCATTATGTGCATGCACCACTTGTTCCTTATCTGATCATCAGTTGATATACATCTAAGTTTGTTCTATTTCCTAGCTACTATCAATAGAGTATTAATGAACGTAGATGTACAAGTATATTTGGTAGTGAGATATATCGTCCTTTGAGTATATGCCTAAGAATGATATAGCTGGGTCATTTACAAAATCTATATCTGGTATCTCAAAGTTGTTTTGATTTACATTTCCCTAATGGCTAAGGATGATAAACATTTTCTTAAGTATCTTTTGCCCATTTTAGATTCTTCCATTGAGAATTCTCTGTTTAGTTCCATGTCCCATTTTTTAATTGGGTTATTTAGAATTTTAATGTCTAATTTCTTGAGTTCTTTATATATTTTGGCAATCACTCCTTTGTCTGATGTGGGGTTGGTGAAGATCTTTTCCCATTCAGTAGCCTGCCTTTTTGTCTTATTGACTGTGTCCTTTGCTTTACAGAAGCTTCTCAGTTTCAGGAGGTCCCATTTATTTATTGATGCTCTTATTGTCTGTGCTACTGGGGTTGTATTTAGGAAGTGGTCTCCTGTGCCCATGCATTGAAGGTTACTTCCCACTTTCTCTTTTTTCCCATATTCTTTTATTTTTTTAATTTAAAAAAAATAAAATAAAATTTTTACATTTCCTCCCCTTTTCCCAGTCCCCTCCCACTCCTCACAACCCCTCCTCCCTCCCCCTGCTTCCTTAAAAGATGGCATGGTTTTTGGGAACCTAGTCTACTTGAATGCACACCTCCCACTTTCTCTTCTATAAGGTTCAGTGTGGTCGGATTTATATTGAGGTCTTTAATCCATCTGGACTTGAGTTTTGTGCATGGTGATAGATATGGATCTATTTTCATTCTTCTACAGGTTGACATCCCATTATGCCAGCACCATTTGTTGAAGATACTTCCTTTTTTCCATTTTATAACTTTAGCTGCTTTGTCATAAATCAGGTGTTCATAGGTGTGTGAATTAATATGCTGGTCTTTGATTCGATTCCATTGGTCAACCTCTGTTTTTATACTAATACGAAGCTGTTTTCATTACTGTAGATCTGTAATAGAGCTTGATGCCAGGGATGGTGATGCCTCCAGAAGTTCCTTTATTGTACAGGACTGTTTTGGCTACCCTGGGTTTTCCATATGAAGTTAATGTTGTTCTTTGGACATATACCCAAAAGATGGTCAATCATGCTACAAAAGCATTTGTTCAACTATGTTCATAGCAGCATTATTTGTGATAGCCAGAAACTGGAAACAACCTAGGTGCCCCTCAATGGAAGAATGGATAAAGAAACTGTGGCACATTTACACATTAGAGTACTACTCAATGGTTTTAAAAAAATGACATCTTGAATTTTGCATGCATATAGATGGAATTAGAAAACAATATCCTGAGTGAGGTAAGCCAAACCCAAAAAGATGAATATGGTATATACTCACTCATAAGTGGATACTAGCTATAAACAAAGGACATTGAGCCTATAGTTCATGATCTTAGAGAAGCTAAGTAATAAGGTGAACCCAAAGAAAAACATATATAGATCCACATGGAAATTGGAAACAGACAAGATTGCCTGATAAAATTGGGAGCATAGGGGTGGGGGATAAAAGAGGGTAGAAGGGAAAAAGGAGGGAAGAAGGGAAGGGTTGAGTAGAACTTTAGGGAATGGGATAATCGAGATAGAGGAAGAACAGAGATGAGAGCAAGGAAAGAGATATCTTGATTGAGGGAGCCGTTATAGAGTTAGCAGAAACCTAGCTCTAGAGAAATTCCCAGGAATCCACAAGGATGACCCCAGCTAAGACCCTAAGCAACAGAGGAGAGGGGGTCCAATCTTGACTTGCTCTGTAGTCAGAATGATGATTATCTTAAATATCACTGTAGAACCTTCATCCAGCAACTGATGTAAACAGAGGAAGAGACCCACATCGGAGCACTGGACTGAGTTCCCAAAGTTCAGTTGAAGAGTGGGAGGAGTGAGAATGTGAGCAAAGAGGTCAAGACCATGATGGGTTCACCCACTGAAACAGTTTACCTGAGCTAATAGGAGCTCATCAACTCCAGCTGGTCTGGGAAGTAACAAGCAGAAGACCAAACTAGTCCCTCTGAATGTGGGTGACAGTTGCATGCCTGGGGCAGACTGAGGGACCACTGGCAGTGGCACCAGGATTTATCCCTAAGGCTTGTACTGGCTTTTTGGGATCCTATTCTCTTTGGATGGATACCTTGCTCAGCCTTGATATAGTAGGGAGGGCCTTGGACCTTTCACAAAGCAATGTGCCTTACATTCTCTAAGGATTGTGTGGAGGTGGGCGGAGGGAATGGGAGGAGGGGAGGAAGTGGGAACTTGGATAGGTATTTTTTCAAAATCTAGTAATTTTTTTAAAAAATTGATTTGAGACTTGTTCCACAGAAAGGAATTCATGCCTGATCAAAACCACAGGGCTGCGGAGGTCATAGGCCCTATGGGGTAATTTACTGCTGCTGTTTCAATAAGTGTTCATGTTGATAAGCACCTTCATGGTGTTTATATTTATACCCATGGATTTCTGCTGTTTACAACTTTCAAAAGAGAAGGTATTTTTTCAGGAAGTAGTGAGATACATTGCTAGTCAGAGTGCTGAGAATACATGATTCTGAGTACTTGGGTTTAGAAGGGTCACCTACATGCTCAAAGGATCAGTAAACATTGCAGAAGATCCAGTGGGAGGGATAGAAAAGCCTGAGGATGGTGAGAAGTGCTGTGAAATGCTGTCTTCTTGACATGATGTGACCATTATACACATGAACTCACAGTAACTATGGCTACCTGCCAAAAACCTGCACAAAGAGCAAGCCAGTTAAAATTCCGGCACCAAGAGCCTGGGGATTCAGATGCCCTACCCATAACTGGGGACCCATGGACAGTGGTTGATACCTGGGGGGAATTAGAATCACTTTCCTTTAGGGATATGACTACTGCTGTGTTGCCCATGCTCCAGTAGATGCCCCAATACCCATGCACATATGGGCAGCACTAACTGGACTCAGGAAGTTTTTTTTTTAAAAAAAGAGGTCATGGAAGCTAGAGAGATAGCTCCACAATTAAGAGCATTTGTTAATCTTGCAGAGGATGAGTGTTTCATTCCCAGCACCCACATGATGGCTCATACACATCTCTAACTCCAGTTTCAGGATTTCCAGAACTGTCTTCCGACTTCTGTTGACCCCAGGCTCACATGTGATGCACACACATACACATATGCAAAACATTCAGAGTTTTACAAATCTAAAAAAAAAATTGAAAAGAGGACATGAACTTGTAAGGTGGTATAGGAGGTCCTTCTGTCTATGTGTTGCTTTCATTGGTTAATAAAGAACTGCTTTGAGCCTATGGCAAAGCAGAACAGAACTAGGTGGGGAAAGCTAGGCTGTATGCTGGGAGAAAGGAGGCAGAGTCAGAGAGACCCCATGGAGCTGCCAGAGACTGACCCTGGGAATTTTACCTGGGAAGCTACTGTCACGTGGCGATACACGGATTACTAGAAATGGGTTAAATTAAGATGTAGGAGTTAGCCAATAAGAAGTTAGAGCTAATGGGCCAAGCAGTGATTTAATTAATACAGTTTCTGTGTGATTACTTCAGTTCTGGGAGGCCGGGACAAACAAGCGGCCGTCCTGTAACAGTAAGGGGCATGCTGGGCAGGGGCATGGAAAAAATTGGGGCAAGCGGGTTTGTATGCTCAAAAATGTTCTATATGCTTTTGACATTTTCAAATAATAAGTATAAATATTATGTAAAAACATATTTCATTAGTTGTACTAACCGTATTTAAGGTATTTGGTAAAATATATGACTACATTAGTCGAAATTAAACAGGTTATTGAATCCCAGGTGTAACTAAGTGCAGCCCTAAACACATGTATGTAAGAGCAAAACTAAGTGGACTCAATAGGTTATATATACATAAGTGAGCACATCTGTGAATGTCTGAGTGTGTGTTTGCTTTTGTGTGTATGTGTGTGTGTTTGTGAAGTGGAACAATAGTAATTATAAGAGAAGAGGCTATGAATTTGAGGTGGGGACATGACAGGAGCTGGAGGGAAGAGGAAGGGATGAAATAACATAAATGCAGTGCTTATGTATGAAATTCTCAAAACAACAACATATAAACATTTCACTTCTATATTCTAAAAATAAACATTATTAAAGAATGAAACTAATTGCAATCAAAATTATACTTTCTCAGTTGAACCAGCTACACTTTAATCAATAGCCACATGTGGCTAGTGACTGCTAGCATAGACAGAGAAGTTTACCAAATATTCCAATCATTGTTGAAAATTCTATTGGATACACTAAAGAATATAAAAAGGTTTTATGATGGTATTGGCAAAAAGGGAAGAAGGACAGATTGTATCAAGAAAAAGTGGTTAAGTCATTAAAAAGGTTTCAGAGAAAGGGGGTACAGCAGGAAAACATCAAGCTGGTGAAAAAGAGAAAGAAGTGTTTGAAATAAGCATGTTTCGATGTTTGCTGTCTACTATATGAGAAAAATTACTTGATTCCTATTCTACTCTTTATCACCTTTCCAAGCAAACTCAAGTCATCCATATGGCTTTTAGACTTTGATTTGTGAGCATGTTCTGCCATGCATCTTTGTTGCAATGCTGGGAATGAAATACAGAGCCATTTACACTCTAAGCATGAGCTCGACCACTAAGTTAACATCCCTAGTATGGCATGTATATTGTTTTTCTTATTTATTTAAAATAATTTTCATTTTACATACCAGTCCCAGTAACACCCCCTTCCTCTTCTCCTGCCCCCACACCTTCCCAAATACCACCCTGCGATGCACTCTTCAGAGTAGGTAAGGCCTCCCTTGAGGAGTCAACAAAGTCTGGCATACAAAGATGAAGCAGGACCAAGGCCCTCCTTGGGCTTGAACAAGGTATCCCTCCATAGGGAGTGGACTCCAAAATGCCAATTCATGCACCCAGGACAAGTCCTGGTCTCACTGTCAGTGGGCCCACAGACTGTCAAAAGCCACCACAGAACTGTCACCCACATTCAGAGTGCTTAATTTGGTCCCATGCAGGCTCTCCATCTGATCATACTGAAAATATTTGCATACTTATAAATTTACTCTCCACAAGGTCAGGATTCTATTTCTTTCCCCTGTGAAACACATCTGGGGATAAGCACAATGTTTCATATACTTTCATATACAAAGAGACTTAAGTACATATATTCTGAATTGAGCAATTGCTGTACATCATTGAAATCTCAAGTTCACGGTGGTGAGACATAGTGTTAATGCTGACAGTCAGATTGTAGTCCTGGCAGTGCTTTAGACACCCTTTCTCTCAGCCTTACCCTTCACATTTATAAAATGAGTGAGTTGGCCCAATTCATGGTTCCAGATCTAAGACAATTGCATTCTCAGACCCAGAATATGTGTAGGTATTGGGTAAGACAGACACGAGAACTATGTTTTCATGTGACCAGGTGTGTGCAAGTGTGTGCAGTGAGGGCAGAGTGATTGGTTACTGTTCTTTACCTCTCTGCAAGGATTCTTAGAGGTAAGGGGGAAAGCGGCAGCAACAGGTTTGAACAGCAACTAGATAAGAATGAAAGACATATGAGCCAGCATAACTAACTTTAAGAGATTTGTTTATAACCTTTTAAGGACCTCTATTATCTTCACAAATGAATTTCTTTTTTTTTTTTGTTTTTATTTTTTTTTCCTTTTTTTTTTATTTTTTTTTCCATACATTGTTTTGTTTTATTTTTTCCATTCAAGAACATAATTAAAGATAAAAAAAAATTTTTTTCCTTTCTTCCCCTTCTCCCGGTCCCC
>PVIU01026677.1:0-21635 GCA_004026605.1 Ondatra zibethicus | reverse complement strand
TGTGGTTACTTCATGTTGCACATCACTTCCCTCCCCCTTTCCTCTTTCCAGTATCCCCAATATCCCATCTCCCTCATGTCCTCCCTACTGTAAAATCGATGCCTCCGCAGATATCAGTAAGTAGAACCTGCTGTATCCATTTTTGTTCTTTGTACACTTTTCAGGGCTGACGATTTTGTGTTAAAGAACAAACTAGGGGCTCGTCCACAAGAAAGTTGAAGCCTCCTCTCAGCAATCACTAGCTGGCTGTACTTCTTTGTGTAGGAGTAGGACCCTATGTAAATTCCCCCCGTTACTTTACCATGTCTATCAATATTTGCGTTGTTATGATGGTTTTCCAGTAGCCATTTCTAGGAGACAGAGCCTCCCAGCAGACTTCCTGATATTCTGGCTTTAAACCTATCTCCCCTTTTCTGAGATGTTCTCTGAGCCATAAATGCAGTTGTGTCCATTGGAGCTGGGGTCCCCAGATTCTGTTGCTATCTGCATTGTGTCCACTTGTGGTTTTCTGTGATGTTCTCCATTTGCTGTAAGGAGAAGATTCTTTGATGTGGAGTGAGAATTACACTTATCCTTGGGTATAAAGTTGAGTTTTAGGATGTAGGTAGGATATGCTGGTCTTTCAAGGTTGTAGGAGTAGGTTCTTCACTGAGATTCATAACCACACTAGCACTGAGTTGTTGGCTAGATTTCCAGTATCAGACACAGATTATCTCCTTTTGAACAGGCATTAAGTTCAATTATACAGCTGTTGGTGACCACTGACATTTGTGGGTCTCTATTGAGCCTGTAGGGATATCTTGGCATGGTGTTGATTGTTATGGTTCACAGACGTCACATTTATTGGACTATTAATTTCTCTACTTCCTTTTGTAACTTGCATAATATTTTCTAGTATTGTGGAAGTTAGACTGCATGAAGAAGGATTTTAGTTTAAATTTAGTTCAAACTACCTGAGCTATTTGTCACACTTAATATGCAGTGTAGTGCCACCAGCAATAGGGTCTTACCCCCAAACTCTAAGAGGCAACCAAGAGAGACAGCAATTTCTCTCTGGGAATCACATAAATTCCTCCAAATGGATATACAAAAGACAGTTTTTGTGCATGCTAAAGGTGTTTTTGTTCATTTACTGTTCTTGTGGGCAGTGTTGAAAAGAGAAAAACTTTGTTTAAAGTATATGCACATATTTATATAATATTAAGTAAATAAATAATATGATTCCTGAGGCTTGATCAAATAACATTGGTTTTCTTTGTATCTTTTCTGTCTCCATCTGTATTGATCTCAAGTTCCCATCCCAGAAGAAACCCTGTCCTCAGCTTTCAATTTCCCTTTTCAAATCAATTATGTACTATTATTCCCCTCTCAAGTACCCCTCCTCTGTGATGGTCCTTTTATACTTTCCTGGTTTATGTAATTATTCTGTTTTATATATTGACATCTGAACATTTGTAGTCATGAACGTCAGATGAGAAAGTACATAACTTGTCTGTATAGGCCTAAGTTAATCTCATTCATTGTCTTTGGTACATTCATTATTTACTTGCAAATTTTCTTTACTGCAGGAAAGTATTCCATTGTGAATGTATATCATATTTTCATTATGCATTCATTTATTGAAGAACATTTACTTTTCATTCCCTAACTATTTTGAATAGGGCAGCAATGAACATTGCTCAGCAAGTCTTTGTGAAGAAGGAAGTCAAGTCTTCGGGCATATGCCATGAAGTGGTAAAGTTGAATCATACAGTAGATTTATTTGTGTATTGATGATTTTCCATACTGACTTTCAGAGTAACTGCACCAGTTGGCATTTCTAGCAATAGTCTTTCTTGTCGTTGATGGTGTTGATATTAGCCATTCTGAGTGGGGTCAAATGAAAACTCAAAATTGTTTCACTTTGTATTTTCGTAATTGCTAAGGATGATAAACAATGTTAGAGGTATTTTGTTAACCATTTTTTATTTGTTTTGTTGAGATTTCTTAGCTTGAACACTGAGCCCACTTTTCAGTTGTGTTAAGTATTTCTTGACATGTTTTCCAGTTATTTTTATATACTGAATACTATTTCTCTTAATCCTCTGTCAGATGTATCACTGGCAAAGATGCTCTCCCATTCTGTGGATTTTATCTATACTTGGTTGTTTCCTTAGCTGTTCAGAAGGTCTTTACTTTTATGAAGTTCCATTTGTCAATTGCTGGTCTAAATTACTAAGCAAACAGAACCCTAGTCAGAGTCTTTTCCTACATCCATGTATTGTAGAGCACTGTCTATATTTTTTTCTGGAAGTTTTAGAATTTCAGGATTAAAATTGAGGTCTTTGATTCCACTTGAATGTAACCTTTGTCCAGGACAACAGATGTAGGTCCAATTTTATTCTTCTGCATGTGGACATTCACTTTTCCCATCAGTAATTGTTAAAGATACTATCTCTTATCCAATGCTTGATTTTGACTTCTTTATCAAATCTAAGATGGCAGAAGTTATGTGTATTCATGTTTGGTACATATATTTTATTCTGTTGGTTTATATAACCCTTTATGGAAGGGAGAGGTACTGCTATCATGTTGGTTTATTACTACTGCCCAATAATATATCTTGAAATCTGGATGCAATCCCGTCAGTATTTATTTTGTTCCGGATTGTTTTGGCTACCCAGGATATTTTTCTCCTTCCATATGAATTTTGGAATTTTTTTATTTCTGTGTAGAAAGTTATGTGTGTTTTGATTTTGTTACTTGGAATCTGTAAATTCTTTTGGTATGATGGTAATTTTCACAGGTTAATAGTAGTTAGCAATAAACATGGGTTGACTTTCGGTTTGTTTGTTTTTTTGTTTCTGTGCCTTTCTCAATCTCTTATTTCAGGGATTTGACATTTTCATTGTATTGGTCTTTCATCTCCTTCATGAGGCTTATTCTAAGTTGTTTTTACTGACTATTGTAAAGGAGATGATGTCTCCTTTGAGACATAAACTTTGAAAAGGTGTGTGCTGGTGGACTGTCTATCCTTCCTGATTTTAATGGGATTGCTACAAGTTTCTTTTTCTATGTTTGGAATATGATTTGCTGTGGATTTTTCATACATTTTACTATTTCTTTTATTTTTGAGATTATAATATATCTGCATTATTATCCCTTCTTGAAACCCCTCATTGTTCTATTTCAAGTTGTTCTATGCACATCATATATTCCCAAGTATAATTTGCTCAGTCTGTATAATGTAACTTGTGTGTATGTTTTCAAGACTAACCATTTGGCATTGGATACTAATTTGTGCTTCCTTCCCTGGGGCAGACTTTCTCCCACTATCGGAATTCCTTAGCTGCCTGAAGTTCTTTGTCTATTGTTGAGGTCTCTGGGTTTTCCTCAGTCCACTGTGGTACATCTATTGTTCCTGTCCTTGTTCAGTTCATGTTTTGGTGGGTGATAAGATTTTATGGGTGTAGATTCTGACATTACTAGAAGGCACAGTCTCATAGCAAACTCCCTGATCCTCTGGTTCTTACCATCATGTAGTTTCCTTTTCCATAATAGTGCATAGCAGGGGAAAACACAACCAATCAAGTGCAAAGCTGTAGAGTTCAGACTCAAGAGATGTGCCTATAAAATACATATATTTACCTATTTTCAGGTACATTCCCTTCAGTCCTTCTTCCTTTTATCAAAAAAAATCATTAAAAATCACTATGGATTTTGTCAAATGCTTTTTCAGCCTCTATTGAGATTATCACATGATTCATTTGTTTAAGTTTATTTATACCATTTATTATTGCATTTATTCACTCAACTACTTTGAACAACTCATGAATTTTGTGGTTAAAGACAACTTTCTTATTTGTGCCTGTGTCAATTTCTAGTATTTTGTTGAGAACTCCTGCTTCTATGTTCTTCAAGGATATTGGTCAGTAGTAGTTTTGAATGTGTGTGTGTGTGTGTGTGTGTGTGTGTGTGTGTGTGTGAGAGAGAGAGAGAGAGAGAGAGAGAGAGAGAGAGTATCTGGTTTAGGTATTAGATCCTAACTCTAGGTAAAGCTAGTGGGTGAGCTGTTGAATTTGTCCAGTCAAAGTTGGCTCCCAAATCAAGGGTCTGGTGCAGGTTTGCCTGTGAAGATACAATAGGGATCGTCAATCGTCAGTCACCGGGAGCATAAGATCAAAACAAGCCTGCAGGCAGTGGAGCTGGGGCTGTGCTTGTGTGTGTAGAAATGACAATAGGTGAGGATGAGAGATGGGGAAAGGAAGGATTGACTCACCAGGCAAATGTGTCTCTGAACACACCCATTTAAGGCTGTGTGTCTGGAGCGAGTAACGTGGGTGTGGGATGGCCACGAGAGAGAGGGGATGAGGAAGCAAAGAAAGTGCCTTACCCAGCAAATTTGGTTTAGGAACCATCCCTGCCTGTGAATCTGGAGCTAGGCTTGTGGGTGTGCAACAGAGCAGGAGGGGGGATACCAAAGGGAAGGAACAACTACTTGGCCAAGGTGATTCATCAGAAAGTGATTTCTTCATATTCTAATGGCATTGCAAAATTAGCTGAAAAGAAATAGTGTATTGAAAAACGGATAGCTCAACAAAAATCAGTGTGTGTGTGTGTGTGTGTGTGTGTGTGTGTATGTATACATAAAAGAAATAGTACATTGCACACCTTTTGGACATGATATCACTGTTACTTTCATGAAGTCTTCAGAGCTGTGCTTATCTGCAAGACATGGCAAAATAGATTGAGGAAGGTCCCATGAGACTCTACTCCTCTTTGAAGAACTGTTATCAGTAAATAGCTGTTAGAAAGACAGTTTCATTTTATGCAATGGTGCAACCACTGATATCTTGCCCTTATTCCAGTAAAGAACTTCCCTTCCATGCTCAGACAATAGGTGCTAATGTTTATTCACTGTATAAATACATGAAATTGTTAAATATCTACAAAATTTAAATTTTGTGAATGAATATTAAAATTTAGAAATAATTTCCATTGATGTCCTTGCATATACAAATGTTCTCTTGTATATTCCCTTTAAGGCTCATTTATTTTTTTCTGCCTAAACCATAACTGTGTCTAAGATGTGGCAGATTATTCCTGAACTGGATGGAAATGAAAAAAGCAAGGTATATTTTGGAATCTAATACATCTGGCACATTAACTCTACTTCAAATAGGCTTTTAAAATGCACATTTATGTCTTAGTGTGGTTTCTATTGCTCTAAAGAGACACCATGACCACAGAAACCCTTTAAAGAAAAACATTTTATTGGCTGGCTTACTGTTAAGAAATTCAGTCCATTATCATCATGTTGGGACATTATGGCATGCATGCTGACATAGTTCTGGAGAAGGAGCTGAGAACTCTACATCTTGATCCACAGGTAAGAGGAAGTGATCTGAGTCACTGAGTGTGGCTTGAGCATATATGAAACCTCCAAACCTACCTTCAGAATGACACACTTTCTCCAACAAGGCCACACTTCCTAATAGTGTCACTGCCTTTGGGGGCCATTTTCTTTTAAATGACCACAATATGCTTAACATTTCTGAAATTAATTGATAAATATAATGCCAAAAATAACAATAGTATAAACATGGAGTCCTGTGAAGGACATTATATTTACTTCTAGACCCTAATTACTATGCTTGATTGTCAATTATACTATATTCTAACCCAGATAAAAATAAATTTTGTTGCTAAGGTGGTAAATTTCCAGTATATCTATTGTCATTTTCACTCTTTAATTAATTAAAATCATTCTGAAAGTTGCAACCAGGAGAGATACTCCCATGAAGATGTAAAACTTTTCAAATGGCACCAAGGGTAATCATACTGCTCACATATTCTCTGTTCATCACCAAAAAAATTAACAACAAAAAATAAAATGTTCCACTTCTTTGGGCTTATGCTTATTTCTGCCTTCTCAGTCTCCTAAGCAAAGCAGAGCTGTATCTACCTGGTCATTTACCAAATCATGGATACTTTGTCTACTAGCTACATGTTATTTTTCACGACAGCTTAGTGTTTCCCAGAAAGCTGTTGTCCTGTTAAGCCAGCTTGTCTAAGGTTTCAAATCCATAAGTGACCATCACGCCATGGGTGTTTGACTGTTCTGTGAGTTATTTCTGACAAATAACACTTAAAACAATCCACATGGTTTCTTATGAGATGAAAGAGAAGAGGAGAGTTGTATTCCTAAAGGGCAGTTTGTATTTCTAAGTAGCTTGTATTGAAATTGGGTCCTGAATATTTTCGAAAGACCCTAGACATCACAACTTAACACTCCCATATTTCATATTAATTCTTAAAGGTTGTTCCAAGGCAGAAATTATAATCCTCAGAAATATAATTAATTATGGGAAGTAGTTAGGTCCATTGAAGATTTAAAAATTCTTTCCAGATAAGTCTCTTTCACTTTTTATGATTGTCTCATACCCTCTGTCTTGATTCACAAGGATTTTGATGAAAGACAGTATTTTATAAGAAAGGAGGATTCTATTTAGTTAATAAAGTTTGCATCTGGAAGTTCTGAGACAACATACAATTGAACTTCCATTAAAGAAAATCAGTACAACCTGTGTTCAGAATATACCCTGAAAAAATTGTCTTAAATTCCTTATTGATCATTTAAATTGGTCATATACATAAAGATACATATGACTTCCACACAAAACTTGCCTGACAAAACCCAGCATGGTAGCTCTTATGACTCTGGCACGTCACCTCAGGCTTATTCATTTGATCACAATTTCTCAGGACTGCGTATTCCTTCTCATGAAAAATCAAAAAGAACTTCCTAAATATCCATGAAGTATCACTCCCTGAAAACCACATATGTGCTCTCTTAAAATAATTTGTAATTGCTATTCTTCATAAAGAAAAATTAGTTGTCAAAACTTTTTTAATAACCCTGCTCCAGTGTGGCTATGACAAAAGAAGCAGAATAAATTCTCTCTGTATTATTACCTTGGTATGTGTTTAATGCTACATATTTAATGCCTATAAAGTATTTTCAAAAGATACAGTATAAGTTATGATTAAGTGCTAAATTCTTCATGAGTTATATCTAGGCTGCAGTTTTGAAGAGTTGGGGACATTTATAAGCTAAAATTATCAAATATCATCAAATAAGAATTCAGCAGGAAGATGGGAAATTTCTGTATCTTGACAAGACCGAAAATTGTAGGGAATATTAATAATTATTATTTATTCATCACCTATACATGTTTGGTTCTATGGAGGACGCATTAAGAATATCCAAATTTCTTCCATGCAAGTATTGCTTGAAACGATTCTGTATTCATTTAACTAGAGAAAAGTTGGAGCACAGCCTTAAGGTGCATTAGATCAGAGCTGTATGTCCAAATATAGAGCTTTACCCTGGAGCTCTGGGATTCTGAGTGAAGCTGTGGGAGCATTGGGACATAGATAGCACATGTTGTCAGGCCAGCTAGCTTCTTTTTTTGATGTTTTCCAAATGCCAAAGGAAAAATGATGTTTTTGACGGACCTGCCTACATTATGTCAATATGTAATTAGAACTAATAGCTTTGAGTAGATAAATTTCAATCCTAAAATGGAATAATTATCAGTCTAAAGCCAACTGACAATTTAGAATAGTAAACTGTCAACTAACTAAAATATGAAACACGAATAACATGAAAGCACAAAATGACCTTGAAATAACTCAGTGACTATAATTTAGCTGAATAAGATCTATCAAAAATAAACTATTTTTGGTATTTTGAGATAGGCTGTCATATGGTAAAGACTGGTCTCAAACTCACTAAGTAGCCAAGTGTGCCCTTTAGCTCCTAATCCTCTTGCATTTATCTTGCATGTAGTGAGATTAAAAGTGGAGTCATCAAGCCTGATTAAAACCAGTTATACACATACACACACACATGCACACACAAACACACACTTAGACATGTATATGATATTATATTTTATGAATAATTTATCAAAAATGCTACTAAGTATTCATACTTAATCTTTTCATTTAAAAGATTGCCTTTTGTTTGAGACACTATGTTTCTTAATAGTTCAGACTAACCTGAAAATTAGATGCTTCTGCCTCAGCCTCCTGAGTGCCAGTGTTGCATGCTGAAATCAACACATCCAGCACACTCCTTTCCTGTTCTTTTTTCATATCAACAATAGAAGATATTGTTTAGCTCCATGGAATTTAACAAGATTTGCATATATAAAATATTTGTATTCAATAAAAGAAATAACAACTGCAGTGTAATTCCTTTCAGGTTATACTTCTTACCATAATTATATTAGCCTGCTTCCAAGGCAAGGTGGTCTTTGAGATGTGTAGTTTTCAAATGTGTACTGAACTGCCATATAACCATAGGATCACTAGAAGAGAAGAATATGTAATACCCCAAATAGCATAAATATGCATGTTTAACTGAATGCTAGATACTATTAAAATAATAAGACAGGAACCTCTTTGAAAATGTTACCAGGATACAAACTTACATAAGAGGATACCAGAGGAATAACAAATGCATGCAAAGTTTACATTTTTTCAGAAATAGTGAATATAAAAAGAATATTTTTTTCTTATTACTCATCGGCTGTGGCATATAGCAACTGCTGTGATCATTAAAGAATAATTCCCACAGTGAGTGGGTAGATTAATAAATCAAAGATTTTGTGACCTAGCCATATTCATCCAGGTGATGTTCCTTGGCAATTCCCACAGAGGTCCTCTTGGAACAGCCATAGGAGGCTCACATCAGTGTTGTTTAGAGGGAAATCAGAGACCATTCATCAGTGTATCACTAAAGAACTGATGGGAAGATGAGTAAGTTGGTGGATGGGGAAGTACTCAGGTCAATGTTCTAGCTGTACACACAGCAAGGGAGAGTGGTAAAGAGTACTGAGTGGATATAAATAAGAAGCAAAATTTGTTTAACCCATCCAATGAAAATATTCTTCAAATGCATGTGTTTGAAATGAAGCCTCTGACTATGCATGAAAAAAGAATAGAAACTGAATTTGACAAAAAAAATGTAGCTTTTTTTTACCCATTTTTAGAGGAATCCTGGATTTCTACAATTTACACATTAAGCTTTTGTTTTTTATTCACGTTGCAGTGTAATGAACATTTCCATGGGCAGTCAGCCCTTGTGATGAATCACAGTTCCCAAATGCCTACTATAAATGACTCATGAGGTCACTTGTGAATCATTCCCATTCCAGGAGCTGGAAAAGGAGGGCACTAGGAAGTCTGAATGCATCAAGCATGGAAAACGCATTGCTAACTGCGTGACCACTGACTAGCTATTCTCTGTGTGCGTTATTAGCAGAGAAGATGGGAATCGATGTCACATGGTTAAGTAAACGTGGAGTCAGGAATGCCTCTGCATGTAGGCTGCTGATGTGGCTGGATTTAAGAGGTTGAACCAATGCAGCTATCTGCACTGACATACAGGTGTACCTAACTAAGCCAAAGAGCACCATAATGTAGCCATCTCTCTAACAAGCAGTGTCATCATGACCAACTAAAGTATCAACATCCGTAGTATTCCTCCAGGTAGTATAACTGTGAGAATGTTATCCGGTTGACTCTGAATGTTTTAAAATGACAAAAAAAAAAAAAATGTGGTCTTAAGGAATTCTCACTATATGGATAAAACTTGCCTCATAAAATTTAAAAATGTGTTAGGATAGTTGAGTAATTACAAAATAGTTAAGGTTGCATCTCGTAATAGAGCAGTTCTCTTTTCCTAAGAATTTCTATTTTGGAAATTTTAAGAAAAAGGAAGATTGGTACTAGAAAAAAATAAATGCAAAACAATAACAACAATAACAACAAACACCATGATCTCATTGAGACACCAAGTGTGATAATCATATGATATTAACATCTGTTCATTGTAACCTTTTTCACATCCTCAATGTGTATGATTCTTTCCTATCATCATCCACAAATACATTTCTGAGCCATGAAGAATTTATTAACTGGGTACCGACGACAATAAACTGATGATCATAATGGGTAACAAATCAAACACTGAGCAAGTAAAGAAAAATGTACTTTTTTATCCTGTTGTAGATGGATATTGCTAGTTCATTTTCTGACCATCCAGACCCGAAATAATCACACATAAACTGTATTATCACAATACTGCTTGACTTATTAGCCCATGCTTCTTATTGGCTAGCTCTTATATCTTAAATTAACCCATTTCTATTAATCTGTGTATCACCATGTGGTTGTGGTTTACCAGTAAGTTTCCAGAGGGAAATCCCACATCACAAAATAAATGATATTTGGAATACTTAAAATAGCAATAGGAAAGCTAAATAATATGTTGGGCATGGTGGCACTTCCTGCTATCTAAGCCAGGGATGTTGAGACAGGAAGATCCCTGAGGATCCTTGGCTAGGAAGCTTTGCCAAATTGGTAAGATCTAGGTTTCATGAGAGAACTTGCCTCAGTGGAGGTGCACAGAGCTCTGGGGAATGGTATATAAGAAAGTAAGATGACCAAGCCATAGGGAGCAAGTCAGGAAGCAGCATTCCTCCATGTATTCTGCTCTGGTTCCTTCTGCCAGGTTCCTTCATTAAGCTCCTGTGTTGTCTGAAGTTTCTGTCCTGCCTGGTCCTATAGCTGTTAGGTCCCAAAGAATATTAATTATAAACTTATTGGCCCATTAGCGCAGGCTTCTTATTAACTAATTCTTATAACTTATAATAGCCCATAATTCATGTCTGTGTTAGCCATGTGGCTTGGTATCTTTTTAGGCTAGGCAGTCACATCTTGCTCTGTGCCTGGCTTCCTCTGTGGCTTGGTGACAACTGCAGACTGAAACTTTCCTCTTCCCAGAATTCTTGTTTCCCTGCATCTACTTCCTGCCTGGTCTCCCCAACTATACTTCCTGCCTGGCTACTAGCCAATTAGTATTTATTTAAAATACAAGTGACAAAGTACAGATCATTGTCCCACAGCACTTCCCCTAATTTTTTTTAAACAAGAACTCTGAATCACATCTGCTTTGTTTAGCTTTTCTCCTGACCATTATTGATAACAACTTGTAACCAACATACTAAACAAAGGCAAGCATCCATACTCCTGCCTTGAAATGTCATGATGATGAACTGTGACCTTTAGAACAAAGAAATCTTTTTCTTTCCAAATTGCATTTAGTCATGGTGCTTTATCGCAGGGATAGGACGGAAACTAAGATAATGTGCCTTCTAAGGAATCACCCCAGGTCCTCAAATCTGGACTTTAAAATTCCTCTGAATAAGGCTTATACAAATCTTTAAGTAATAGCCTAACAGGTAATCATGGCTGAAGATCAGAACATAGCTCAAATAACAGAAATATTAACCAAGACAGAGATGTGGGTCCAGGTACTTCTATTGCACTGCTTTCAATTTGAGTCAATATCCTTTCCCTTAAAATGTTTAATGGCATCAATTATAATGTGTATAATGAGTCATGAATCATTTCTAAGGGGTCTGTTATACTGTTGATTTCTTCTGTTTGTTAGTGTAACTTTATAATTTTTAGTGAACTAGGTGCTCATAGCTCCTTTCAACAGTGCCCATGTAAAAGAAGTGAAGATTGTAGAGTATTGCTTATATGATTAGTAAACTATTTCTCTCAATTTTGCCATTTCCCTCCTCTTCACTGCACTCTATCCTACCCTTTCCAGTGTTAGTTGGCCCCAGGAGGAATTCTCACTAACACTATAAACAAGGTCAGGTCACAGCTGCGGAGGCAGGAAGACACAGGTCCCAGCTGTGTCTCCCCTGGATACTGGCACAGTCAGCTGCTGTGTATTGCATAAACTTTACCTGTTTCCTCTGTTCCTCTCAAGATATGCATCCCAACTAGAAACAAACAGTAGTGAGTCACACATATCACATGGTATTTTGCCAGCTGAATATTCATTTCAACACATACCGTTCTAAAATCCATTGCATTGCTGGTGTATAATATCCATCCCCATACATCCTAAAATGTCGGTCAAAATATCTTCTTTAACTTCTTGGAAATACACACAAATTAAGATGAGTGGATACCCTTGGGGAACAGTGCATGGATTGGCTATGTAGCAGAACAGTTAGAGTTGCTGGTGTTCTTTGTCAGATCTTGGTGGCCAAGCTTGAGGAATTTTCCTGTGGTGTGGGTTTTGCCATGTGTTCCATAATGTGTAGGGAAGCAGTTACATTTTTGTGGCATTTTAATATTGTGTCATTGTCATTATGTTATTAACATGTTTTTATTATGTCTTATTATTTGTTTATTGTCATTGTGGTGTTCAAATGCATTTGAATATACATTTTATGTTTCGTCAAGAGTAAGTTTGTAGACAGTATGATTTAGAAAAGGTTTGTATAAGTGAACTCAACAATTCTTTCTTATAGACCTAAGAAGAGTACCATTAGTACACATACCATAAACATGCAACAAATACATGCGCAGGATTCCAGAACCAGAAGTTTTGGCACCAAATAAAATAAAATTGCAAACAGAACAGAATAAGTCAGCCAGGAGTCTATGTTTTTATGTTCATGATTTCAAGACTAGAAATGTCTTACATGTGATAGAATTCCTGGGAGATGGGTGAAATAAGACAGCTTTGTGGGCACTGCAGTAATGGAGCTTAATTCGGATTCATGAAAACATTCCTTGATGTGGTCTTAGGAAAGCACATACCACTCACAATATATACATATAGCCATTTAAGTGACAGTACTGTACTAAGTGAACTATTTAAATATAAATGTAGGGAAAGCATGTCACTAACCTGTGTCTTCCTCCAGTATTAATGGTTTGAGATCACTGCCATTGTCAGCTTCTTGGCTACCATCTAGAAACCTTCCTATTTGAGAATTAAAAACCAATTTCTGAGCCTGTAATGTGAGCATTCTGTCTAGACATGCAGCTCCTGGTTGACACAGACTGTGAAAATGCTCACGTTTTTCCTTTGTATTTGCACGTTTCTTTGTAATTTAACAGGCTTATTTAGCTCACAGTTTTAAATTATATACAAATATAAAATGATATATATATTTCCCATAATAATTTATTCTCAATTATATACAATATTAATTTTTATAATATATTTTGGTCATGGTTTCCCCTCTCCCAATTCCTTCCCATTAACCCCATACCACATGTTTTCTTTTCTCTCTCTCTCTTTCTCCTTAGAAAACAAACAAACAAACAAGTAAACAAAAAACCAGAATATTGTTTTAAAGGAAAAAAATAAAAGCTCATTTTGATAGCTGGGATTTACATTAAAGATAATCTTACATCATTTTCATCACTACAGGCCAATGTGCACAGATGACGAAAGCTTAGAATTATGAGAGTGATTGAACATTGGTGAGTTGAATTATTTTGGCAATACGATAAAAACTGATTTTAAATCCACGTGGAAAGCACACTGAAAATAAGTTTCACATTAATAAGAAATACTTGGAAGATATGATGACTGTCTTCATATATATTTTCCAGAGCATGGTGGCAGCTGCAGTACTATAATAAATTATTTTATTCATCATTTTTCAGACATTACTAAATCCTCTTACATACTCATGTAGCATAACTTAGACATCACTTCATAGATCTGCTGCAAAGGGAAAACAAAAGGAAGTGCACTGCCATCAGGGTGTGTGGGAAATAATTTTCTACATTTGTACCTTTGAGTGGGTGATAAATGCATTCATCCTTTGAACAACCTGCATATTCAAATTAAGAGTCATAGGGCTGATTAACATTTAAATGAAAGTAATTATCCCTTTTTAAATGTAATTTTTGATAATGCATGAGGACTGTGTTTACCTCATTTCTACCACCCCCTTTCCCCATCCACCTCTTCCTGTGCACACTGTTACCTCTCAAATTCATGATCTAGTCTTTGATTATTATTGTTTTACACGTACAACCGACTGAGGCGCCTTACTTTGTACTTGCGTTCGGGACTGGTCATTTGGGACTTGATAACCTATGCAGAACTGACCCCTGGAGAAAACGGATTCCCCCTCTCTCAGTAACCATTTGTTGCCTGCAGCAAGTCTCCTTGTGGAGGAGCTTTGTGAAATTTTCCCCATTCCCATTGGAACGCCAGCGGTTGGCATTATGCAGGTCTTGTTTAAGGGCACACTGTAGAGATTTCACTGGTACAGCTTCATGGTCAAGTGTAGAGGACACCATCAAGCAGTAGTATCCTGGTCTTTGGCTTTTATAATCTTTCTTCCCTCTCTTCTGTGACTGTCCTTAAGCCTTAAGTATATGGGTTGTGTTGTAGGTTTCTTAATTGATCCAGGAGCCCCATGATCCTTATTGTATGAATTTTACTAGGTGGGAATCTCAGTAATAGCCCCCATCATCTCCAGTGAGAGAGAAAAGCAACACCACTCTGTAAGTAGAGCAATACGTATTTAGAATAAGTTTAGAAATTATAATGGTTTAGGAAAATGACATTTTCTTCTAGAGTCAATGAACTTCTCAGTCATTGGAAGTTGGCTAAGTTTCCAGTACCAGGCATGAATTCCCTTTACTGGGTAACATTTACATTGAATTAGACAGCTATTGGCTACCCCCAGATAAAAATATCAATATTGTAACATTAGAATATTTTCCCAGGCTAGTAATTGCTGTGGTTTTTAGACAGGTAGGTAGGACTATTGATTGCTTTTCTTTCTTGGCAGTTTGCATAGAACCTGTCTTACTGTAAGAGCTATCCTTAGCTAATTTAGGTCAGTTCTAGCTTAATTTTTCAAAGTTCTATATCTGAAATATGAAATGTATTCAGAATAAACACACATAGTTTATATGTATCTTAATTAAGGTTATAAAGTAATGTTTCCCAGTGGCTTTTTCAAACATAATTAATATTATTTATATTCCCTTCCTCCCTCTCTATATGACCATCTCTCTCCATTCCGCAATTAAAAATCCTCTCAATAATCCTGACAGCTAAAGAGAATAATATTTTGTATGTGTACCACATTTTCAGTATCTAATATCTGGTGTAGGAGGGTCTTCTATTTGTGTATTGCCCTCATTGGTTAAACAAAGAAAACTGCCATGGCCTTTTGATAGGGCAGCCCTTAGGTGGGCGGAGTAGATAGAACGGAATGCTGGGAGAGAGAAGGCAGTGTGGGAGACGCGGATGCCATGCTTCTCCAGCACAAGATGGACACTGGTTAGGCTCATGCCGGTAAGCCACAACTCAAGTGGCGATGCACATTAATGGAGATGGGCTAAAATAATATGTGAGAGTTAGCCAATAAGGGGCTGGAGATAATGGGCCAGGCAGTATTTCAATGAATACAGTTTCCGTGTAATTATTTCGGGTATAAGCTAGCCAGGCACAGGGTGGCGGGAGCCAGGTGGCCGCTGGGACCAAAAGCAGGCCCGCGCGTCTCTCGTAACAAATATCTAAGTTGTTCCCATTTCTAATTATTTTTTTAATGATGAACATAGCTGAGCAAGCACCCATGCAGTAAGATACTGAGTCCTGAGGGCGTATGCACACGAGTGGAATAGCGGAGTAACTTGGTAGATGTACTTTTAGCTTTTTGAGAATTCTCTGCATTGATTTCCATAATGGCTATACCAGTTTGCAATGACAGCAGCAATGAATGAGAGCTATTCCTTTGTCTGCATCTGTCGTCAATTGTTTCCTCCGTCTTATCCATTCTGTCCGAGGTGTGATGGAATCCAAAATAGTTTTAACGTGTATTTCTCTGATTACAAAAGATGTTGAATAATTTTAAAAGTAATTCTAATTAACCATTTTATCTCTTCTATTGAAAATTCTCTGTCTAAATCTAAAGCCCATTTTTTGTTAGCTCATTTTGTTTAGTTTTTTGTTGTTTGGTTTGTTTTTGCTGCTCATTTTGCTTAGTCTGAGTAATGTTACTTGCACGCATGTTTTCAGGACTGACCACTTGGCATTGGACAACCAATTGGCATGCCAAAGACGATTTCCCCCACTCCCAGCAGGACTTAGTTGCCTGTGTTCTTTATAGAGGCTTGAGGCTTAGTCGGCCTCCTACTACCCATTTTTGCATGTATATTGGTGTCATCCTTGCTCAGCTCACATTTGGGTAGTCGTGTTTGTGAGGCTGTGTATCTAAGGAATATTAGAAGCTGTACCCACTGCAAACTCTGCATCCTCTGGGTCTTAGAACCTTTCCGTTCCCCTCTCCACAGTGCTCCCTGTGCCTTAGCTGTGGTGGTTCTTTTTAGGTCGAGAGGTTTAAAATTTCAAAACTGCTTCATCTAACTTTAAAAAAAATACAGTATATAACTAGTATCTATCATTTTATAGCATGCAAGAATATTCTATAATATCTTTCTTGCAATTAACTAAGATGTGTTACCCACTGTTCATTTTTTCCCCTCATCCCACCAATTCCTATACTCTCTCAAGCCTCAAACAAACCATTTTACTCTCAAATTTTGTGCCATAAAATTTTCAATATTCCTCATTAGAGTTGAATTCTGTTACAGTTATCTTTCTATGCCCAGATTATTTTGTTTAGCAAAGTAGCTTAAAATCTGTTCCACAGCAAGACTTTCTAAATATGTAATGAAATCTGCACTAACTAAATCGGACTCTGTTGATCCTCTGTCTTTAACTTGGAATTATATTACCCTGTGCTCAGAAAACACCCGCTGGCAGTGTGGTGGCATCTCACCTCGCAAATGCAGTTACCATTTTCTTAAATATAATTTGCAAACAAGTAACTGTTGCTGATTCTTATGTGGGGCCAAATAGTCAAGCTTGAAATTAACTATTTTAAAATCACATTTTCTTCACATGGCTTCAAAAACAGTCATTTATTTTTCTCCTGCTGCCCCACATACCTGAGTTAGAAATGGCTAACTTTCTAACGATGCAGCTAAACGTAGTTCCGCTTACATAGCTGGAAAAGGTACAGCAAACTTTCAGTGGACTTGCCTGGAAACTGTATTATTGAAATGAATTTCTTGATTCTGCATTAACCAAGTTTCTAAAAATAAGTATTACGGTTGTTTACTAATAGTCACATGAAACTTTTAGTCCTAATCATTCCATTAGTCTATGCTGAATCCAACTAAAATATTTCCAGATTTTCAAAGATATGTAAAATAGTATTTTCCTAGCTCACTCGGGAAAAGCACTATTTTTTATTTAAGGGACCATGGGGTGTCTGTTTTCATGGAGGAACCTGATTAAGGACAAAATTCAGTTTTGCCCCTAATTATCTGCAGCCTCCTGTACATGCATCATCCTCTTGTGATCATCCATCACAGTGGTCCGCCTTAGCTTAGTCACAAATCCCTCTTAAAATGTCTATAATGAAAGTATTAGGTGGCATCTAATTGTATTTTTACCATACCTGAGTAACAATGTGCCAGAGGCATTTAAATTATCTAATTAGTTTATTAATTAATGGATTCATCCATATGTCATTTGCTTGGAGCAAGTGAATATACACATGTTTGTGAAGCCAGAGGGGCATGCTTCCAGCTATTACAGGATGTTGGAAAATACAGACCAAGAGAGAGAAAATTCACATTTCATGTGGATGATCATGGTACACCAGTTGTGAGTGTAATCACCGTCCTTTACAAGACTTGAGACTAATCAATTGTATTATCATTGTGTTGGTTCATTTTCCTTGACTGTTCTTCCACTTTTGAAATCTTCACGCTATTTTTTGTGTGTGTGTGTATGTGTGTGTGTGTGCACGTGTGTACCTGTGTTGATGGTGAAGACAGTTTTTGGTTAGTTTGCTCTATCAGTCCATGAGAGTGACAGTGCCTGTGGTTCTTTGGGCCTCACACTATTAAAAGCCCTAAGAGTGTTAATTAGACTCACAGAGCAGGGTGCAGGTTCCAGGTTCATCTCTACTCTGTTAATTTTGTGAATAAATCAACGCATATTTCATGAGCAAAAAGTAGCTTCTTCAAACATGGGCTTGTAGCACTCTCAATGATTGCATCTAGAAACGAAGTGTTTCATTGTGAGAAATACACATTTTTAACTTTTATTTTTCCCTCATACATTATATCCCGACTACAGTTTATGGCCAGTCTAAATCTATGTATTAATTAAATAAAATTTGAGCTATTTATATAAAAGATTATATAAAGGGCATGCATAACTTGAATGAAGTTGAAAAACAAAGATGTCATCAGAATATGGGTAGTTTGTAATCAGTCAAGAAAGCCTATCTCAGCCCTGCAGTGGTGGCGCACCTTTAATCCCAGCACTCGGGAGGCAGAGGGCAGGGGGATCTCTGTGAGTTCGAGGCCAGCCTGGTCTACAAGAGCTAGTTCTAGGACAGGCTCCAAAGCTACAGAGAAACCCTGTCTCAAAAACAAACAAACAAACAAACAAAAACAACAACAAAAAAGAAAACCTATCTCTCAATTACCATTTACTGGGTGTATTTGTCCCACATAATTCACAAGCCCATTGGTTTTCATGGCTATTTTATACCATACTTATTACAGAGGCTGCCTTATCTTAAGCTGTAAAGTAGTTAATAAATTCCTTAGGGATGCCTTAAAACTTGAAGAGTCCTGATCTTGACATGTACATAAATTTTTAAGGGAAGCATTTTTCAGCTTCCCTTTGGCTTATCAAAAGTAATGTCATCGTTATTGAGGACTTTGGGAACCTTATTAAGTTAAATAAGAACATGTATCCTGCAATATCCTCAGTCTTGTCTGGTTTCCTTTTGTTGTTGTGATAAAAATTCCTTGACAATAACTGTGTCAGTATATAAAGGAGTTATTTCAGTTCACAATCCCAGACTACATTCAATATTTGTGGGGAAGTCCAGGAACAAACTTCAAATAGCTTGTCAGTTCACACCCTTAGTCAATATCTGAAGGAAATGGATGCATACACATTGACTTACCTTTTTTCCCTCAGCTTAGTTTCTCCACTCACATAGTGCAGAACCCCTCCCTTGCTTGGCATATAGAGCTGGCAACCTGAGGCTGGATTATCCTACTTCAAATAATTTAAGATAATCCTCACAGAAATGCCAGAAGGCAAACCTGATGTAGACAATCCCTTACTGATACTGTCTTCCTGGGTGATTATAGATTGTTATGTTAATAATTAAAAGTAATGATTACATAGTTGTTCTAATTAAGGCTGCTTAGGAGGATAATAGAATGATCAGGGCATAAAGCCTATACAAAGTAAAGAAAGGGTGCCCCACTCCTTAGGTGGAACAAGAGGGACAGACTCAGCTTTCATCATGTCACTTGGTAACGTGCATGATCTATAGTGTATGGGTATTTGCTTCTGTGAAAGGAAAGCCAGCCAGGTATACAGCACACTCTATGCCATCATCTTTTCCAGAGATGAGAAAGTTGTAGGCACATGAGTAAAGCATCAAGTTGAGGCAACATTAAGTGTGGAGTAGTGCTCCTTAAACTTCAAAAATATTTAAGATATACCAGTATAATTTAGCTCATGAATAAAAGATAACTCCATGGGCAGACAGTGGAGAAGGAAGACCCAATGTGAAGTGTCAGAAGGCAATAGGTTAAATATTTTGTCCTCCTGGTAAGAAGAGATTTTAAGTGAACAAAGCCAGCAAAGTAAAACAGAAAAATGAAGAATGTAGAGTAGAAAGAAAGTTGAATGGGAGATATTTGCCTCTGTGGGCTCCGGTACCCCTAGTCTAACTGGTTCCACTATTATATACAAGTCACACCATTGATGGTCTTCTTTATTAAGTGGGTTGTGGTTAGATCCTCAGTCCTCAACACAAAAGCAAGGCATTACAGACATCATTCCCAGCCTCTCTACCCTGAAGAAGGTCTTTAGATAGCAACCTCACAGCCTCTCTCATTTTCTCATTTCACCTGCAATCACTGCTCAATGTCTCCAGTCTGAAATTATCTGAGTATCGTGTTTGTTCACCTCAGGTTTTCAACCATCTGCCCTGTTGCAGACTAGACAGGTGAGTGGAGAGGTCAGGGTGGAAATATTTCCTTCACCCCAGAGACCAGAGCTGATGAGTCACATGAGATCATGTTTGTGTTTAAGATCCGTAAGAGCCAGAACCAAGCTATTCTTTAGACATAGCATATGGCCACTCTGGCTATATGATTCTTTATTCTTTACAAGTCTACATAAACTTTACAGGCCTATTCGAATTTGATCCCAGCTGTCTTAAATTGAACCTACCCTGGTTAGGTTACTCCCCGTAGTTCTAGAAATTTCAAGTAAAAAGGATGATTTGATGGTGAGAAAGCCTTCGTGACCCTGTAGGCCTCTGTTGTGGGCCATTGCTTGACACCATCTTGAGATAAGCAGCCATATGCTAGCCTGGATGAAGTCATCTTTGCTTCCCACTTGCTTCCCAACTCTGACACCAGTAATTCCTCCACAGGCTAACCTCATTGTAGCTCTGACTGTCTGCTCTTGCCTTTGATCTTCTGGCAACACAAGAATAATTCTTTTGTATCTAAATGAATAAAATAATAAGCAGATTTTTTATTTTTGTTTCAGTTTTTGTTTAAGAATGCAATGTCAAGAACACAGGATTGACTGAGTGAGAAGATCGAATTCAAGGAACTAATTTTTTTCTTGTTAGAAAATGAGATTTGAAGGACATTGTACAGCAAAAGAATGTCATAAACAAAGGGAAGGTATTATTATTTAAGTGAAGAATAAAAAGCTAAGAGTGTGGTGATACCTGACTATGATCTCAGGATTTAGGAGGATGAGGTAGGAAACTATTGTACTTCAAGGCTAGACTTGGCCACATCTTTTTTTTTTTTTCTTTTTCTTTTACTTTTTTTTTTTTTTTGGTTTTTCAAGACAATTTTTTTCTGTAGCTTTGGAGTCTTTCCTGGAACTAACTCTTGTAGAACAGGCTGGCCTTGAACTCACAGAGATCCATGTGCCTCTGCCTCCTGAGTGCTGGGACTAAAGGTGTGCGCCACCACCGTCCCACTCACATCTTTATTTTAAAAAAATAAACAAAAATTCACCATAAGCCCCCCAACTTTTGAAGTTGTTTCATTTCCTTTTCAATTTTCCAGAGAACCACTAGCAGCAATGACATACCTAGAGGAGAAGGTCTGAGTTAAATTATTCAACTGACCAGAAGAACAGCATGAGGTAGCATAGCCATTTAAAGGGAAGTTTTAAGAGGCAGCAGAGATGAGTAGAGCCCATAACATGCATTGGAGTGAAGTATATATTCCTAAAGGCAACATATTTTCTCTATTATAAGTTCTAAAATTTGCCTTTGGAACAAAGTGCATGTATATGATCTTATGAAAAGTAAATTTTAAAAATTATTAAATGCAGCATTATCAGAAAAACTAAAAGATGAGTAGAGTCAGTAGCAGAGCCGGGATGACAGACCTGTGAATCTTCCTCTTTCTCTAGCTAAAAGGTGGCACCCAGGCAACAAAGCAAAAGAGAACAAGCAGGTGACTCCTACCCTGAGCTTGAGGAGTTTCACAGCAGCTAACAGAAGACCGAGAGAACTGGAGAGTGTACTAGAGTCTAACAGATATGACAGATTGCATGCTGAGGACACTGGACGCTAAAGACTATTTCCATACCTCCTCCTCCTCCTCCTCCTCCTCCTCCTCCTCCTCTTCTTCTTCTTCTTCTTCTTCTTCTTCTTCTTCTT